>NW_022638393.1:0-34387 GCF_010993605.1 Petromyzon marinus
TGCTGCTTCCTCATCCTCCTCCTCATCACACGCGGACCTTAAAACTCTTCAGTTGGGTGAGTGGGTGAGTGAGTGAGTGGGTGAGTGAGTGAGTGGGTGAGTGAGTGGGTGGGTGGGTGAGTGGGTGAGTGGGTGGGTGGGTGAGTGAGTGGGTGAGTGGGTGAGTGGGTGAGTGAGTGGGTGGGTGGGTGAGTGGGTGAGTGGCTGGGTGGGTGAGTGAGTGGGTGAGTGGGTGAGTGGGTGAGTGAGTGGGTGGGTGAGTGGGTGGGTGAGTGGGTGGGTGGGTAGGTGAGTGAGTGAGTGGGTGGGTGGGTGGGTGAGTGGGTGAGTGGGTGAGTGGGTGAGTGAGTGTGTGGGTGGGTGAGTGAGTGAGTGAGTGGGTGAGTGGGTGAGTGGGGGAGTGGGTGGGTGAGTGGGTGAGTGAGTGGGTGGTTGGGTGGGTGAGTGAGTGAGTGGGTAGGTAAGTGAGTGAGTGGGTGAGTGGGTGAGTGGGTGAGTGGGTGGGTGAGTGAGTGGGTGAGTGGGTGAGTGAGTGAGTTGGTGAGTGGGTGAGTGAGTGGGTGAGTGGGTGGTGAGTGAGTGGGTGAGTGGGTGGGTGAATGGGTGAGTGAGTGGGTGAGTGAGTGAGTGAGTGGGTGAGTGAGTGAGTGACTGATTGGGTGGGGGAGTGGATGAGTGGGTGGTGGTGGGTGAGTGAGTGGGTGGGTGAGTGAGTGAGTGGGTGAGTGAGTGAGTGAGTGGGTGGCTGGGTGGGTGAGTGAGTGGGTGAGTGAGTGGGTGGGTGGGTGGGTGAGTGGGTGAGTGGGTGTGTGAGTGGGTGAGTGGGTGAGTGAGTGAGTGGGTGAGTGAGTGGGTGAGTGAGTGGGTGGGTGGGTAAGTGTGTGAGTGGGTGGGTGAGTGAGTGAGTGAGTTAGTGGGTGAGTGTTTGAGTGGGTGAGTGAGTGAGTGGGTGGGTGAGTGGGTGAGTGAGTGGGTGGGTGAGTGAGTGAGTGAGTGGGTGAGTGGGAGGGTGGGTGGGTGAGTGAGTGAGTGGGTGGGTGGGTGAGTGGGTGAGTGGGTGAGTGAGTGGGTGGGTGAGTGAGTGAGTGGGTGAGTGTGTGAGTGAGTGAGTGAGTGGGTGGATGGGTGAGTGAGTGAGTGGGTGAGTGGGTGAGTGGGTGAGTTAGTTGGTGAGTGAGTGAGTGAGTGGGTGGATGGGTGAGTGTGTGAGTGAGTGAGTGTGTGAGTGGGTGGGTGAATGAGTGGGTGAGTGAGTGGGTGAGTGAGTGAGTGAGTGGGTGAGTGAGTGGGTGAGTGAGTGGGTGGGTGAGTGTGTGAGTGAGTGAGTGGGTGAGTGGGTGGGTGAATGAGTGGGTGAGTGAGTGGGTGAGTGAGTGAGTGAGTGGGTGAGTGGGTGGGTGAGTGGGTGGGTGAGTGAGTGAGTGAGTGGGTGAGTGAGTGGGTGAGTGAGTGGGTGAGTGGTTGGGTGAGTGAGTGGGTGGGTGAGTGAGTGGGTGGGTGAGTGAGTGGGTGGGTGGGTCGTTGAGTGGGTGGGTGGGTGAGTGGGTGGGTGAGTGGGTGGGTGAGTGGGTGAGTGAGTGGGTGAGTGGGTGGGTGAGTGAGTGAGTGGGTGGGTGGGTGAGTGAGTGGGTGAGTGAGTGGGTGGGTGGGTGAGTGAGTGAGTTGGTGAGTGAGTGAGTGAGTGGGTGAGTGAGTGAGTGGGTGAGTGAGTGGGTGAGTGAGTGGGTGGGTGAGTGTGTGAGTGAGTGAGTGGGTGAGTGGGTGGGTGAATGAGTGGGTGAGTGAGTGGGTGAGTGAGTGAGTGAGTGGGTGAGTGGGTGGGTGAGTGGGTGGGTGAGTGAGTGAGTGAGTGGGTGAGTGAGTGGGTGAGTGAGTGGGTGAGTGGTTGGGTGAGTGAGTGGGTGGGTGAGTGAGTGGGTGGGTGAGTGAGTGGTTGCGTGAGTCGTTGAGTGGGTGAGTGGGTGGGTGGGTGAGTGGGTGGGTGAGTGGGTGGGTGAGTGGGTGAGTGAGTGGGTGAGTGGGTGGGTGAGTGAGTGAGTGAGTGGGTGGGTGGGTGAGTGAGTGGGTGAGTGAGTGGGTGGGTGGTGAGTGTGTGAGTGGGTGGGTGAGTGAGTGAGTTAGTGGGTGAGTGGGTGAGTGTTTGAGTGAGTGGGTGAGTGAGTGAGTGGGTGGGTGAGTGGGTGAGTGAGTGGGTGGGTGAGTGAGTGACTGAGTGAGTGGGTGAGTGGGAGGGTGGGTGGGTGAGTGAGTGAGTGAGTGGGTGGGTGGGTGAGTGGGTGAGTGAGTGGGTGGGTGAGTGAGTGAGTGGGTGAGTGTGTGAGTGAGTGAGTGAGTGGGTGGATGGGTGAGTGAGTGAGTGAGTGGGTGAGTGGGTGAGTGGGTGAGTTAGTTGGTGAGTGAGTGGGTGGATGGGTGAGTGTGTGAGTGAGTGAGTGAGTGGGTGAGTGGGTGGGTGAGTAGGTGAGTTGGTGTGGGTGAGTGAGTGAGTGAGTGGGTGAGTGAGTGGGTGAGTGGGTGGGTGAGTGAGTGAGTGAGTTGGTGAGTGAGTGGGTGGGTGAGTGGGTGAGTGAGTGAGTGGGTGAGTGAGTGAGTGAGTGGGTGGGTGGGTGAGTGAGTGAGTGGGTGAGTGAGTGAGTGGGTGAGTGAGTGAGTGAGTGGGTGAGTGAGTGGGTGGGTGAGTGTGTGAGTGAGTGAGTGGGTGAGTGGGTAAGTGGGTGGGTGGGTGAGTGGGTGGGTGAGTGAGTGAGTGAGTGGGTGAGTGAGTGGGTGAGTGAGTGGGTGAGTGGTTGGGTGAGTGAGTGGGTGGGTGAGTGAGTGGGTGGGTGAGTGAGTGGGTGGGTGGGTCGTTGAGTGGGTGAGTGGGTGGGTGGGTGAGTGGGTGGGTGAGTGGGTGGGTGAGTGGGTGAGTGAGTGGGTGAGTGGGTGGGTGAGTGAGTGAGTGGGTGGGTGGGTGAGTGAGTGGGTGAGTGAGTGGGTGGGTGGTGAGTGTGTGAGTGGGTGGGTGAGTGAGTGAGTGAGTTAGTGGGTGAGTGGGTGAGTGTTTGAGTGAGTGGGTGAGTGAGTGAGTGGGTGGGTGAGTGGGTGAGTGAGTGGGTGGGTGAGTGAGTGAGTGAGTGGGTGAGTGGGAGGGTGGGTGGGTGAGTGAGTGAGTGAGTGGGTGGGTGGGGTGAGTGGGTGAGTGAGTGGGTGGGTGAGTGAGTGAGTGGGTGAGTGTGTGAGTGAGTGAGTGAGTGGGTGGATGGGTGAGTGAGTGAGTGAGTGGGTGAGTGGGTGAGTGGGTGAGTTAGTTGGTGAGTGAGTGGGTGGATGGGTGAGTGTGTGAGTGAGTGAGTGAGTGGGTGAGTGGGTGGGTGAGTAGGTGAGTTGGTGTGGGTGAGTGAGTGAGTGAGTGAGTGGGTGAGTGAGTGGGTGAGTGGGTGGGTGAGTGAGTGAGTGAGTTGGTGAGTGAGTGGGTGGGTGAGTGGGTGAGTGAGTGAGTGTGTGAGTGGGTGGGTGAGTGGGTGAGTGAGTGGGTGAGTGAGTGTGTGGGTGGGTGGTTGAGTGGGTGGGTTAGTCGGTGGGTGTGTGAGTGGGTGGGTGAGTGGGTGAGTGAGTGGGTGAGTGAGTGAGTGGGTGAGTGAGTGGGTGAGTGAGTGGGTGAGTGGGTGGGTGAGTGGGTGGGTGGGTGAGTGGGTGAGTGTGTGAGTGAGTGTGTGAGTAAGTGAGTGAGTGGGTGGGTGGGTGAGTGGGTGAGTGGGTGGGTGAGTGAGTGGGTGGGTGAGTGGGTGGGTGAGTGAGTGGGTGGGTGAGTGAGTGTGTGGGTGGGTGGTTGAGTGGGTGGGTGAGTCGGTGGGTGTGTGAGTGGGTGGGTGAGTGGGTGAGTGAGTGGGTGAGTGAGTGAGTGGGTGAGTGAGTGGGTGAGTGAGTGGGTGAGTGGGTGGGTGAGTGGGTGGTGGGTGTGGTGAGTGTGTGAGTGAGTGAGTGGGTGGGTGAGTGTGTGGGTGGGTGGTTGAGTGGGTGGGTGGGTGGTTGAGTGGGTGGGTGGTTGAGTGGGTGGGTGAGTCAGTGGGTGAGTGTGTCTGTGTGTGTTTGGGGAGCGATAGTGTAGCGGTTAGCGCTACGCTGCGCTATGAACCTGGCGACCCGGGTTCGATTCCCGCTCACGGCCAACACCACCAGTGACGATTATCTGAACCCGTCCTGGGCCTCCCCTAGGTCGACTCAGCCTCAAATGTGTCACCTGGTGCGGTGTGTAGTAAACATCGCCACCGGGGAGACAAAGGCGGTCGGGCGTGGTGCTGGCCACTCACCCCCTCGTGTACCGTTCCGGCCTTCATAGGTGCTCGCTAACAGCACTTGCCCCTACAGTCTGTTAAGGCTATACGGGGGATGTTTGTCTTTGTCTTTGAGTGAATGGGTGGGTGAGTTGGTGGGTGGGAGAGTTGGTGGGTGGGTGAGTTGGTGGGTGGGTGAGTTGGTTAGTAGATGATTGGGTGGGTGGGTGACTGTGTGGGTGGGTTTGTGAGTGTGAAACTGGGTGAATGAGTGGGTGGGTTAGTGGCTAACTGCGTGAATGAGTGGGTGAGTGGGGGAGTTGGTGACTGAGTGAGTGGGTGTGTGAATGGGTGAGTGGGTGTTGTAGTAGGTGGTGGAGTGGGTGAGTTTGTAAGTGGGTGGCTGGGTGAGTTTGTGGGTGGGTGGGTGAGTGAGTTTGTGGGTCGGTGCCTGGGTGAGTTTGTGGGTGGGTGGCTGGGTGAGTTTGTGGGTGGGTGGGTGAGTGAGTGGGTAAGTTCGTGATTGGGTGGCTGAGTGGGTGGGTGGGTGAGTTTGTAAGTGGGTGGCTGGGTGAGTTTGTGGGTGGGTGGGTGAGTGGGTGGGTGGGTAAGTTTGTGAGTGGGTGGCTGGGTGAGTGGGTGAGTGGGTGGGTGTTTGAGTGGGTGGGTGTTTGGGTGGGTGGGTGGCTCGGTGGGTGGGTGGGTGAGTTTGTGAGTGGGTGGCTAGGTGATTGTGTGAATTAAGGATACCCTGGTGGTCCCCCTCTTTAAGAAGGGGGACCGCACAGACTGTAACAACAACAGGGGCATCTCACTCCTCAGTGTGCCGAGAAAGGTCCTGGCAAGGATTATTCAGCATCGCCTTGCCAGGCACGCTGAGGAGAGGCTTGCGGAGCCCCAATGCGGTTTCAGGAAAGGGTGGTCCTGCACAGATGTCATATTTTCTGTCCGTCTGCTACAGCAGAGGTGTAGGGAATTCCAACAAGACCTACATCTCTGCTTTATTGACCTGGTCAAGGCCTATGATACCATCAGTAGGCCTGGGCTCTGGGTTGTTCTTCGTGCTTTTGGAGTACCTGACCCTCTGCTCACGATCATTAAGGACCTTCATGATGGTGAGCGGGCCCATGTAAAACTACGTGGCCGGGAGTCAGAGCCATTCCCTGTACACCTTGGGGTGCGACAGGGATGTCCTCTGGCTCCCACATTATTTAACATCTAGTTTGACCACGTAGTTCGTGAAGCCTTCAATAGCTATACCGGGGGAATCTCCATATGGTACAGATATAATGGGAGGCTGATCGATGCCCGGGTGCAGTCAAGGGATGGCTCCCTATTGCTCAACCACGTTATGTATGCTGATGATTTGGTAATTGCTGCTCATTCAAAGGAGGAGTTGGAGACGTTGCTGCTGAGACTGGAGCGTGCCACTAAGAGGTGGGGCCTTACCATCAGCCCCACCAAAACTAACCACCTGCCTGGGTATTTTGTACCATCGGACACTCCACCCCCACAAATCCTAATCGGTGATGGGGCAGTTGTGGAGAGAGTGGAGAGTTTCCCATACCTGGGCAGTGTGCTTATGACCGGCTGCAGTTTAACAGCAGAGGTCTCACTCCGAATCAGTAGAGCGGCAATATATTTTCATCGGTTGCGTAACGCTGTGTGGAAGCTACCTGGTCTGTCGCTCCGCACTAAGCTTCAGGTCTTCTTGGCCACGGTCATTCCCTCCCCTCTCTACGCTTGCGAAACGTGGACCCCCCCTAATGGAACATCTTCGCCGGTTAGAAACATTTAGGCTAGCCTGCCTACGATCCATCCTGGGTTTAACCAGACTGGATTGTGTGAGGAGCTCACAAATCCTTGAAAGATCTGGGCACGGTCCCATCGGTGAGCTCCTCCGGCAGGCAAGGCTGCGATGGCTGGGTCATGTAGCCCGCATGCCCAGCCACCGCATGCCTAAACAGCTTTTGTTCGGCCGGATTGAGGGGGCTAAGCGGGCGCGGCACGGGCTAGAGAAGAGATGGAGTGATGTGGTACAGGAGGACGTGGAGCTGAGCGGACTTGCCGATGACTGGTACCAGCGGTGTCAAGATCGGCCTCTGTGGAGGAGGCTCGTGAAGGATGCTACTGGGCAGTTGGAGGCAGTCGCCCTCCAACAACAACGGAGGGCGGAGGAGCGACGCTCACAACAACGAGCGGAGCGCCGGGTGGCTAAAGCACAGCAGGTTGGCACAGTAGGGGGCACAGGTGGTGCATCAGCCAGTCATCTCAGTCAGTCGACCCGTGGCACCTGGGTCTGCCCCGTGACCTCCTGCCAGCGGGCGTTCGACACTTCACGTGGCCTCAGGGTGCACATAGCCTGGCACAAGCGTCGTGGTGACGTCACCGCCACTTAGTGGCGAATGGCGGTTGTTGTTGTTATTGTTGTTGTGTGTGTGACTGTGTGTGTGTGACTGTGTGTGTGTGACTGTGTGTGATTGAGTGTAGTCACATCACTCTCCCCCCCGTGTCTCCCCCCCGTGTCTCCGCCCCCGTGTCTCCCCCGTGTCTCTCCCCGTGTCTCCCCTTGTCTCCCCCGTGTCTCCCCGTGTCTCCCTGTGTCTCCCCGTTTCTCTCCGTGTGTCTCCCCCGTATCTCCCCCCCCCCCCCGTGTCTCCCCCGTGTCTCCCCGTGTCTCCCCCGTCTCTCCCCGTCTCTCCCCGTGTCTCCCCATATCTCCCCCCGTGTCTCTCCCCCCGTGTCTCTCCCCGTGTCTCTCCCTGTGTCTCCCCGTGCCTCCCCGTCTCTCCCCGTCTTTCCCCGTGTCTCCCCATCTCTCCCCCCGTGTCTCTCCCCCCGTGTCTCTCCCTGTGTCTCCCCGTGCCTCCCCGTGTCTCCCCGTCTCTCCCCGTGTCTCCCCATATCTCCCCCCGTGTCTCTCCCCCCGTGTCTCTCCCCCCGTGTCTCTCCCCGTGTCTCTCTCCCCGTGTCTCCCCGTGTCTCTCCCCGTGTCTCCCCCGTGTCTCCCTGTCCCAGGCCCCGCTGAGACGTTCTACTACACCAGGCAGGGTGGCAACGCTGAGATCAATGGGACGGACGACGCCTCACAGCTCACAGAGACTCGTAGAGCCCTTTCACTGCTCGGTAATACTACAACTAGTAGTACTGGTACTATAACTAGTAGTACTAGTACTATAACTAGTAGTACTAGTACTATAACTAGTAGTACTATAACTAGTAGTACTAGTACTATAACTAGTAGTACTGGTACTATAACTAGTAGTACTATAACCAGTAGTACTAGTACTATAACTAGTAGTACTGGTACTATAACTAGTAGTACTGGTACTACGACGCCTCACAGCTCACAGAGACTCGTAGAGCCCTTTCACTGCTCGGTAATACTACAACTAGTAGTACTGGTACTATAACTAGTAGTACTAGTACTATAACTAGTAGTACTAGTACTATAACTAGTAGTACTATAACTAGTAGTACTAGTACTATAACTAGTAGTACTGGTACTATAACGAGTAGTACTAGTACTATAACTAGTAGTACTGGTACTATAACTAGTAGTACTGGTACTACAACTAGTAGTACTAGTACTTAACTAGTAGTACTATAACTAGTAGTACTGGTACTATAACTAGTAGTACTGGTACTATAACTAGTAGTACTATAACTAGTAGTACTAGTACTATAACTAGTAGTACTATAACTAGTAGTACTGGTACTATAACTAGTAGTACTAGTACTATAACTAGTAGTACTGGTACTATAACTAGTAGTACTGGTACTACAACTAGTAGTACTAGTACTATAACTAGTAGTACTATAACTAGTAGTACTGGTACTATAACTAGTAGTACTGGTACTATAACTAGTAGTACTATAACTAGTAGTACTGGTACTATAACTAGTAGTACTGGTACTATAACTAGTAGTACTATAACTAGTAGTACTATAACTAGTAGTACTGGTACTATAACTATTAGTACTAGTACTATAACTAGTAGTACTATAACTAGTAGTACTGGTACTATAACTAGTAGTACTGGTACTATAACTAGTAGTACTATAACTAGTAGTACTGGTACTATAACTAGTAGTACTGGTACTATAACTAGTAGTACTATAACTAGTAGTACTGGTACTATAACTAGTAGTACTGGTACTATAACTAGTAGTACTAGTACTATAACTAGTAGTACTATAACTAGTAGTACTGGTACTATAACTAGTAGTACTAGTACTATAACTAATAGTACTATAACTAGTAGTACTAGTAATATAACTAGTAGTACTATAACTAGTAGTACTAGTAATATAACTAGTAGTACTATAACTAGTAGTACTAGTACTATAACTAGTAGTACTGGTACTATAACTAGTAGTACTGGTACTATAACTAGTAGTACTGGTACAATAACTAGTAGTACTGGTACTATAACTAGTAGTACTATAACTAGTAGTACTGGTACTATAACTAGTAGTACTATAACTAGTAGTACTGGTACTATAACTAGTAGTACTAGTACTATAACTAGCAGTACTAGTACTATAACTAGTAGTACTATAACTAGTAGTACTATAACTAGTAGTTCTAGTACTATAACTAGTAGTACTAGTACTATAACTAGTAGTACTGGTACTACGACGCCTCACAGCTCACAGAGACTCGTAGAGCCCTTTCACTGCTCGGTAATACTACAACTAGTAGTACTGGTACTATAACTAGTAGTACTAGTACTATAACTAGTAGTACTAGTACTATAACTAGTAGTACTATAACTAGTAGTACTAGTACTATAACTAGTAGTACTGGTACTATAACGAGTAGTACTAGTACTATAACTAGTAGTACTGGTACTATAACTAGTAGTACTGGTACTACAACTAGTAGTACTAGTACTTAACTAGTAGTACTATAACTAGTAGTACTGGTACTATAACTAGTAGTACTGGTACTATAACTAGTAGTACTATAACTAGTAGTACTAGTACTATAACTAGTAGTACTATAACTAGTAGTACTGGTACTATAAACTAGTAGTACTAGTACTATAACTAGTAGTACTGGTACTATAACTAGTAGTACTGGTACTACAACTAGTAGTACTAGTACTATAACTAGTAGTACTATAACTAGTAGTACTGGTACTATAACTAGTAGTACTGGTACTATAACTAGTAGTACTATAACTAGTAGTACTGGTACTATAACTAGTAGTACTGGTACTATAACTAGTAGTACTATAAACTAGTAGTACTATAACTAGTAGTACTGGTACTATAACTATTAGTACTAGTACTATAACTAGTAGTACTATAACTAGTAGTACTGGTACTATAACTAGTAGTACTGGTACTATAACTAGTAGTACTATAACTAGTAGTACTGGTACTATAACTAGTAGTACTGGTACTATAACTAGTAGTACTATAACTAGTAGTACTGGTACTATAACTAGTAGTACTTGGTACTATAACTAGTAGTACTAGTACTATAACTAGTAGTACTATAACTAGTAGTACTGGTACTATAACTAGTAGTACTAGTACTATAACTAATAGTACTATAACTAGTAGTACTAGTAATATAACTAGTAGTACTCTAAACTAGTAGTACTAGTAATATAACTAGTAGTACTATATAGTAGAAGTACTAGTACTATAGAATAGTAGTACTGGTACTATAGAATAGTAGTACTGGTACTATAGAATAGTAGTACTGGTACTATATAGTAGTAGTACTGGTACTATAGAATAGTAGTACCATATAGTAGTACTGGTACTATAGAATAGTAGTACTATAGAATAGTAGTACTGGTACTATAGAATAGTAGTACTGGTACTATAACTAGCAGTACTAGTACTATAACTAGTAGTACTATAAACTAGTACTACTATAACTAGTAGTACTAGTACTATAAACTAGTAGTACTGGTACTACGACGCCTCACAGCTCACAGAGGACTCGTAGAGCCCTGTCCACTGCTCGGTAATACTATAATTAGTAGTACTGGTACTACAACTAATAGTACTGGTACTATAACTAGTAGTACTGGTACTATAACTAGTAGTACTAGTACTATAACTAGTAGTACTGGTACCATAACTAGTAGTACTATAACTAGCAGTACTGTTACTATAACTAGTAGTACTATTACTAGTAGTACTAGTACTATAACTAGTAGTACTAGTACTATAACTAGTAGTACTATAACTAGTAGTTCTAGTACTATAACTAGTAGTACTAGTACTATAACTAGTAGTACTGGTACTACGACGCCTCACAGCTCACAGAGACTCGTAGAGCCCTTTCACTGCTGGGTAATACTATAATTAGTAGTACTGGTACTATAACTAGTAGTACTATAACTAGTAGTACTAGTACTATAACTAGTAGTACTAGTACTATAACTAGTAGTACTGGTACTATAACTAGTAGTACTAGTACTACTAGTAGTACTAGTACTACAAGTTATAGTACTAGTACTACTAGTTATAGTACTAGTACTATAACTAGTAGTACTGGTACTACGACGCCTCACAGCTCACAGAGACTCGTAGAGCCCTTTCACTGCTCGGTAATACTACAACTAGTAGTACTGGTACTATAACTAGTAGTACTAGTACTATAACTAGTAGTACTGGTACTACGACGCCTCACAGCTCACAGAGACTCGTAGAGCCCTTTCACTGCTCGGTAATACTACAACTAGTAGTACTGGTACTATAACTAGTAGTACTAGTACTATAACTAGTAGTACTAGTACTATAACTAGTAGTACTATAACTAGTAGTACTAGTACTATAACTAGTAGTACTGGTACTATAACTAGTAGTACTATAACCAGTAGTACTAGTACTATAACTAGTAGTACTGGTACTATAACGAGTAGTACTAGTACTATAACTAGTAGTACTGGTACTATAACTAGTAGTACTGGTACTACAACTAGTAGTACTAGTACTACCTAGTAGTACTATAACTAGTAGTATACTGGTACTATAACTAGTAGTACTGGTACTATAACTAGTAGTACTTATAACTAGTAGTACTAGTAATATAACTAGTAGTATACTATAACTAGTAGTACTGGTACTATAACTAGTAGTACTAGTACTATAACTATTAGTACTGGTACTATAACTAGTAGTACTTGTACTAGCATACTAGTAGTACTAGTACTACTAACCTAGTAGTACTATAACTAGTAGTACTGGTACTATAACTAGTAGTACTGGTACTATAACTAGTGTACTATAACTAGTAGTACTGGTACTATAACTAGTAGTACTGGTACTATAACTAGTAGTACTATAACTAGTAGTACTAATAACTAGTAGTACTGGTACTATAACTAGTAGTATGGTACTATAACTAGTAGTACTAGTACTATAACTAGTAGTACTATAACTAGTAGTACTGGTACTATAACCTAGTAGTACTGGTACTATAACTAGTATTACTATAACTAGTAGTACTGGTACTATAACTAGTAGTACTGGTACTATAACTAGTAGTACTATAACTAGTAGTACTGGTACTATAACTAGTAGTACTGGTACTATAACTAGTAGTACTAGTACTTAACTAGTAGTACTATAACTAGTAGTACTGGTACTATAACTAGTAGTACTAGTACTATAACTAATAGTACTATAACTAGTAGTACTAGTAATATAACTAGTAGTACTATAACTAGTAGTACTAGTAATATAACTAGTAGTACTATAACTAGTAGTACTAGTACTATAACTAGTAGTACTGGTACTATAACTAGTAGTACTGGTACTATAACTAGTAGTACTGGTACAATAACTAGTAGTACTGGTACTATAACTAGTAGTACTATAACTAGTAGTACTGGTACTATAACTAGTAGTACTATAACTAGTAGTACTGGTACTATAACTAGTAGTACTAGTACTATAACTAGCAGTACTAGTACTATAACTAGTAGTACTATAACTAGTACTACTATAACTAGTAGTACTAGTACTATAACTAGTAGTACTGGTACTACGACGCCTCACAGCTCACAGAGACTCGTAGAGCCCTGTCACTGCTCGGTAATACTATAATTAGTAGTACTGGTACTACAACTAATAGTACTGGTACTATAACTAGTAGTACTGGTACTATAACTAGTAGTACTAGTACTATAACTAGTAGTACTGGTACCATAACTAGTAGTACTATAACTAGCAGTACTGTTACTATAACTAGTAGTACTATTACTAGTAGTACTAGTACTATAACTAGTAGTACTAGTACTATAACTAGTAGTACTATAACTAGTAGTTCTAGTGCTATAACTAGTAGTACTGGTACTATAACTAGTAGTACTGGTACTATAACTAGTAGTACTAGTACTACAACTAGTAGTACTAGTACTTTAACTAGTAGTACTATAACTGGTAGTACTGGTACTATAACTAGTAGTACTAGTACTATAACTAGTAGTACTGGTACTATAACTAGTAGTACTGGTACTATAACTAGTAGTACTAGTGCTATAACTAGTAGTACTAGTACTACAACTAGTAGTACTATAACTAACAGTACTGGTACTATAACTAGTAGTACTATTACTAGTAGTACTGGTACTATAACTAGTAGTACTAGTACTATAACTACTAGTACTATAACTAGAAGTACTGGTACTATAATTAGTAGTACTAGTACTATAACTAGTAGTACTGGTACTATAACTAGTAGTACTAGTACTATAACTAGTAGTACTGGTACTATAACTAGTAGTACTAGTACTACTAGTTGTAGTACTAGTACTACTAGTTATAGTACTAGTACTACAACTAGTGGTACTATAACTAGTAGTACTAGTACTATAACTAGTAGTACTAGTACTATAACTAGTAGTACTAGTACTATAACGTGTAGTACTAGTACTATAACTAGTAGTACTGGTACTATAACTAGTAGTACTAGTACTATAACGTGTAGTACTAGTACTATAACTAGTAGTACTATAACTAGTAGTACTAGTACTATAACTAGTACTACAACTAGTACTACAACTAGTAGTACTATAACTAGTAGTACTAGTACTACAACTAGTAGTACTAGTACTACAACTAGTAGTACCAGTACTATAACTAGTAGTACTAGTACTATAACTAGTAGTACTCGTACTATAACGTGTAGTACTAGTACTATAACTAGTAGTACTAGTTGTAGTACTACTAGTACTACAACTAGTACTATAACTAGTAGTACTAGTACTATAACTAGTAGTACTAGTACTACTACTAGTAGTACTAGTACTACAACTAGTACTACAACTAGTACTACAACACACAGCTAGTACTACAACTAGTACTACAACTAGTACTACAACACACAGCTAGTACTACAACTAGTACTACAACTAGTACTACAACTAGTACTACAACACACAGCTAGTACTACAACTAGTACTACAACTAGTACTACAGCTAGTACTACAACTAGTACTAACTACTACTACTACTGATGATGGTGCTGATGATGATGATGGTGATGATGATGGTGCTGGTGGTGATGATAATGATGATGGTGATGATGGTGCTGGTGATGATGATCATGGTGATAATGATGATGGTGATGATGGTGATGATGATGGTGAAGGTGATGATGGTGATGATGATGATGGTGATGATGCTGGTGATGATGATGATGATGAAGGTGTCGGTGATGATGATGGTGATGATGATGATGATGCTGCTGATGATGATGATGATGGTGATGATGATGGTGATGATGATGCAGGTCTGGGCGTAGCGCTCCAGCTGGAGATGTTCCGTGTGATATCTGCCGTGGTGATGATGATGCTGGTGATGATGATGATGGTGGTGGTGGTGATGGTGATGATGATGGTGGTGGTGATGATGGTGATGATGATGGTGGTGATGATGCTGATGATGGTGGTGATGGTAGTGGTGATGATGATGCTGGTGATGATGGTGATGATGATGATGGTGGTGGTGATGATGGTGATGATGATGATGGTGGTGATGATGGTGATGATGATGGTGGTGATGATGCTGATGATGGTGGTGATGGTAGTGGTGATGATGATGGTGATGATGGTGATGATGGTGATGATGATGGTGGTGGTGATGGTGATGATGATGATGGTGATGATGATGGTGGTGGTGATGGTGATGATGGTGATGGTGTAGATGGTGATGGTAGTGATGATGGTGGTGATGATGGTGGTGATGATGATGATGGTGGTGGTGATGATGGTGGTGATGATGGTGATGATGATGGTGGTGGTGATGATGGTGGTGATGATGCTGATGATGGTGGTGATGATGATGGTGATGGTGGTGATGATGAAGGTGTTGGTGATGATGGTGCTGGTGATGATGCTGGTGATGGTGATGATGGTGATGATGATGGTGGTGGTGATGGTGATGATGGTGATGGTGTAGATGGTGATGGTAGTGATGATGGTGGTGATGATGGTGATGATGATGGTGGTGGTGATGATGGTGGTGATGCTGATGGTGATGGTGATGCAGGTCTGGGCGACGCACTCCAGCTGGAGATGTTCCGTGTGATATCTGCCGTGGTGATGATGATGGTGATGATGATGGTGATGATGATGCTGATGATGATGGTGATGGTGCTGGTGTTGGTGGTGATGATGATGGTGATGATGATGATGGTGATGATGATGGTGCTGGTGTTGGTGGTGATGATGATGATGGTGATGATGAATGGTGGTGATGGTGGTGGTGATGATGATGAAGGTGTTGGTGATGATGATGGTGATGATGATGGTGCTGGTGTTGGTGGTGGTGGTGATGATGGTGATGATGATGCTGGTGATGATGATGGTGGTGGTGATGATGATGCAGGTCTGGGCGACGCACTCCAGCTGGAGATGTTCCGTGTGATATCTGCTGTGGTGATGATGATGGTGATGATGATGGTGCTGGTGTTGGTGGTGGTGGTGATGATGGTGATGATGATGCTGGTGATGATGATGATGGTGGTGGTGATGGTGATGATGATGCAGGTCTGGGCGACGCACTCCAGCTGGAGATGTTCCGTGTGATATCTGCTGTGGTGATGATGATGGTGATGATGATGGTGCTGGTGTTGGTGGTGGTGGTGATGATGGTGATGATGATGCTGGTGATGATGATGATGGTGGTGGTGATGGTGATGATGATGCAGGTCTGGGCGACGCACTCCAGCTGGAGATGTTCCGTGTGATATCTGCTGTGGTGATGATGATGGTGATGATGATGGTGCTGGTGTTGGTGGTGGTGGTGATGATGGTGATGATGATGCTGGTGATGATGATGGTGCTGGTGGTGATGATGATGGTGATGATGGTGATGGTGCTGGTGTTGGTGGTGATGATGATGGTGATGATGATGGTGATGGTGATGATGCAGGTCTGGGCAACGCACTCCAGCTGGAGATGTTCCGTGTGATATCTGCTGTGCTGATGATGATGGTGATGCTGGTGATGATGATGCAGGTCTGGGCGACGCACTCCAGCTGGAGATGTTCCGTGTGATATCTGCTGTGCTGATGATGATGGTGATGATGATGCAGGTCTGGGCGACGCACTCCAGCTGGAGATGTTCCGTGTGATATCTGCTGTGCTGATGGTGATGATGGTGATGATGCAGGTCTGGGCGACGCACTCCAGCTGGAGATGTTCCGTGTGATATCTGCTGTGGTGATGATGATGCTGGTGATGATGATGCAGGTCTGGGCGACACACTCCAGCTGGAGATGTTCCGTGTGATATCTGCTGTGGTGATGATGATGGTGGTGATGGTGGTGATGATGATGGTGATGATGATGATGCTGATGATGATGATGCAGGTCTGGGCGACACGCTCCAGCTGGAGATGTTCCGTGTGATATCTGCTGTGGTGATGATGATGGTGGTGATGGTGGTGATGATGATGGTGATGATGATGATGCTGATGATGATGATGCAGGTCTGGGCGACGCACTCCAGCTGGAGATGTTCCGTGTGATATCTGCTGTGGTGATGATGATGGTGGTGATGGTGGTGATGATGATGGTGATGATGATGATGCTGATGATGATGATGCAGGTCTGGGCGACGCACTCCAGCTGGAGATGTTCCGTGTGATATCTGCCGTGGTGATGATGCTGGTGTTGGTGGTGATGATGATGGTGATGATGATGGTGGTGGTGGTGATGATGATGATGCAGGTCTGGGCGACACGCTCCAGCTGGAGATGTTCCGTGTGATATCTGCTGTGGTGATGATGATGGTGGTGATGGTGGTGATGATGATGATGCAGGTCTGGGCGACACGCTCCAGCTGGAGATGTTCCGTGTGATATCTGCTGTGGTGATGATGATGGTGGTGATGGTGATGGTGGTGATGATGATGCTGATGATGATGATGCAGGTCTGGGCGACACGCTCCAGCTGGAGATGTTCCGTGTGATATCTGCTGTGGTGATGATGATGGTGGTGATGGTGGTGATGGTGATGCAGGTCTGGGCGACACGCTCCAGCTGGAGATGTTCCGTGTGATATCTGCTGTGGTGATGATGCTGGTGTTGGTGGTGATGATGATGGTGATGATGATGGTGGTGGTGATGATGATGATGATGCAGGTCTGGGCGACGCGCTCCAGCTGGAGATGTTCCGTGTGATATCTGCTGTGGTGATGATGATGGTGATGATGATGGTGATGATGATGATGATGCAGGTCTGGGCGACGCGCTCCAGCTGGAGATGTTCCGTGTGATATCTGCTGTGGTGATGATGATGATGATGGTGATGATGATGCAGGTCTGGGCGACGCACTCCAGCTGGAGATGTTCCGTGTGATATCTGCTGTGCTGATGATGATGGTGATGATGGTGGTGATGATGATGGTGATGATGATGATGCTGATGATGATGATGCAGGTCTGGGCGACACGCTCCAGCTGGAGATGTTCCGTGTGATATCTGCTGTGGTGATGATGATGGTGATGATGATGCTGATGATGATGATGATGCAGGTCTGGGCGACGCACTCCAGCTGGAGATGTTCCGTGTGATATCTGCTGTGCTGATGGTGATGATGGTGATGATGGTGGTGATGATGATGATGCAGGTCTGGGCGACACACTCCAGCTGGAGATGTTCCGTGTGATATCTGCTGTGCTGATGGTGATGATGGTGATGATGGTGGTGATGATGATGATGCAGGTCTGGGCGACACGCTCCAGCTGGAGATGTTCCGTGTGATATCTGCTGTGGTGATGATGATGATGGTGATGATGATGCTGATGATGATGGTGATGATGATGCAGGTCTGGGCGACGCACTCCAGCTGGAGATGTTCCGTGTGATATCTGCCGTGGTGATGATGCTGGTGTTGGTGGTGATGATGATGGTGATGATGATGGTGGTGGTGGTGATGATGATGATGATGCAGGTCTGGGCGACACGCTCCAGCTGGAGATGTTCCGTGTGATATCTGCTGTGGTGATGATGATGATGGTGGTGATGATGATGATGATGCAGGTCTGGGCGACACGCTCCAGCTGGAGATGTTCCGTGTGATATCTGCTGTGGTGATGATGATGCTGGTGATGGTGGTGATGCTGGTGATGATGATGCAGGTCTGGGCGACACACTCCAGCTGGAGATGTTCCGTGTGATATCTGCTGTGGTGATGATGGTGATGGTGGTGATGGTGGTGATGATGGTGATGATGATGATGCTGATGATGGTGGTGGTGGTGATGATGGTGATGGTGGTGATGATGATGCAGGTCTGGGCGACGCACTCCAGCTGGAGATGTTCCGTGTGATATCTGCTGTGCTGCATCTGGGCAACGTTGAGATCCGGGCCAAGGAGAGAGACGCAGAGAGCAGCTTCATAGACGTAGGTGGTGCATCATCATCATCAGTAACATCATCGTCAACATCATCATCATCATCGTCAACATCATCAACATCATCAACATCATCATCAACATCATCATCATCAACATCAATATCATCATCTACATCATCATCTACATCATCATCATCAACATCATCACCATCATCTACATCATCATCATCAGTAACATCATCAACATCATCAACATCATCAACATCATCATCATCATCAACATCATCAACATCATCATCATCATCAGTAACAACATCAACATCATCAACATCATCATCTACATCATCATCAACATCATCAACATCATCAACATCATCATCTACATCATCACCAACATCAACATCAGTAACATCATCATCATCAACATCATCATCATCAACATCAACATCATCATCAACATCATCTACATCATCATCATCATCAACATCAACATCAGTAACATCATCATCATCAACATCAACATCATCCACATCATCATCTACATCATCAACATCATCAACATCATCATCTACATCATAAACATCATCATCTACATCATCTACATCATCAACTTCATCATCTACATCATCATCATCATCATCAACATCATCACCATCATCTACATCATCAGCATCATCATCAACATCATCAACATCATCAGCATCATCATCAGCATCATCAACATCATCAGCATCATCATCAGCATCATCATCAGTAACATCATCATCATCAGCATGATCAACATCATCATCACCATCATCATCTACATCATCATCTACATCATCATCAACATCATCACCACCAACATCACTACCATCATCAACATCATCGCCACCATTACCATCAACATCATCACCAAAATCACCACCATCATCAACATCATCGCTACCATTACCATCAACATCATCACCACCAACATCACTACCATCATCAACATCATCATCAACATCATCATCTACATCATCATCTACATCAACATCAACATCATCAACATTACCATTACCATCAACATCATCAACACCAACATCACTACCATCATCAACATCATCGCTACCATTGCCATCAACATCATCATCTACATCATCATCAACATCATCATCATCAACATCAATATAATCTACATCATCATCTACATCATCATCAACATCATCATCAACATCACCATCAACATCATCACTACCATCATCAACATCATCGCTACAATTACCATCAACATCTCACTCCAGCGCTGTCCTACCAGACAGTCTCGTCCCTTCACCTGATGAAGGCCGCTTGTGTTGTGGCCGAAACGTCGTGAGAATATTATTGTGTTATTTTATTTGATCAATTTATTATTTTATTCTCATTCTACGTGGTGGTGACTTTACCGAAAGAACCAAAGAAGAAACATCATCACCACCATTTGTGACTGCTTGTGTTGTGGTTATTGCAAAGACGATGCCCTGAATAAAGTTTGTCAGCTTTTGTGCCAGTTAAAAGGGTAAAACCCTATTACTATATCTTGTTACTGGCAAAGGAGGTCTCATAATGAAAATCACCACCTCTGCTTAAATCTCTGATTTTTTAAACTACGATATGGCTCACCCCCCCCTCCCTCCCTCCCCCCTCCCTCCATCCCTCCCTCTCCCTCCCCCCTCCCTCCCTCCCTCCCTCCTCTCTCCCTCCCTCCCCCTCCATCCCCCTCCCTCCCCCCTCCCTCCCTCCCCCCTCCCTCCCTCCCCCCCTCCCTCCCTCCCCCTCCCCCCTCCCCCCTCCCCCCTCCCTCCCCTCCCTCCCTCCCTCCCTCCCTCCTCCCTCCCTCCCTCCCTCCCTCCCCCCCTCCTCCCTCCTCCCCCCCTCCCTCCCTCCCTCCCTCCCTCCCCCCCTCCTCCCTCCCTCCCTCCCTCCCTCTCTCCCCCCCTCTCTCCCTCCTCTCCCTAGCCATCAGACCCCCACCTCCAAGCTCTGTGCGACCTCCTCGCACTGCCCACCACCACCGCCTCCACCTCCACCACCGCCTCCACCTCCACCACCGCCTCCACCTCCACCACCGCCTCCACCTCCACCACCGCCTCCACCGCCTCCAGCACCAGCAGCACCGCCCGGTGTCTGTCCCGCTCGCTGTGCCAGCGAGAGATCCGCACCGCCGGGGAGACGATTGCCAAGCCGCTGGCACCGGGCCAGGCGGCGGCAGCTCGTGACGGCCTGGCCAAGCGTCTCTACGCGGCCCTCTTTGCCTGGCTGGTCCGGCGCGTCAACGCCGCCCTCGCCGACAACACCAACACCGGCAACACCAACACCAACACCAACAACACCAACACCGGCAACACCAACACCAACACCAACACCAACGCCAACACCAACACCAACGCCAACACCAACACCAACACCAACACCGCCGGCAACGCTGATTACCGCGGCGGCGGCGGCGGCGACGCCGGTGGAAGATTCATCGGAGTGCTCGATATCTACGGGTAGAGGCACGCGACTCGCTCGTCCGCTCGTCAGCGAGTTAGATCGTTAGATTGTTAGATCGTTAGATTGTGATTGTTAGATCGTTAGATTGTTAGATCGTTAGATCGTTAGATTGTGATTGTTAGATCGTTAGATTGTGATTGTTAGATCGTTAGATTGTGATTGTTAGATCGTTAGATTGTTAGATCGTTAGATTGTTAGATCGTTAGCTCGTTAGCTCGTTAGCTCGTTAGATCGTTAGCTCGTTAGCTCGTTAGATTGTTAGATGGTTAGATCGTTAGATTGTTAGATCGTTAGATGGTTAGATCGTTAGATCGTTAGCTCGTTAGATCGTTAGATCGTTAGCTCGTCCGCTCGTCCGCTCGTCAGCGAGTTAGATTGTTAGATCGTTAGATCGTTAGATGGTTAGATTGTTAGATCGTTAGCGTGTTAGATCGTTAGATGGTTAGATTGTTAGATCGTTAGATCGTTAGCTCGTTAGATCATTAGCTCGTTAGATCGTTAGATCGTTAGCTCGTTAGATCGTCAGCTCGTTAGACCGTTAGCACGTTAGATTGTTAGATCGTTAGCTTGGTAGCTCGTTAGATCGTTAGATTGTTAGCTCGTTAGATCTTTAGCTCGTTAGCTCGTTAGATCGTCAGCTCGTTAGATCGTTAGCTCGTTAGCTCGTTAGATCGTTAGCTCGTTAGATCGTTAGATCGTTAGCACGTTAGCTCGTTAGCTCGTTAGATTGTTAGCTCGTTAGATCGTTAGATCGTTAGCTCGTTAGCTCGTTAGCACGTTAGCTCGTTAGCTCGTTAGATTGTTAGCTCGTTAGATCGTTAGCTCGTTAGATCGTTAGATCGTTAGCTCGTTAGCTCGTTAGCACGTTAGCTCGTTAGCTCGTTAGCTCGTTAGATTGTTAGCTCGTTAGATCGTTAGCTCGTTAGATCGTTAGATTGTTAGCTCGTTAGATTGTTAGCTCGTTAGATCGTTAGCTCGTTAGATCGTTAGATGGTTAGATCGTTAGATCGTTAGCTCGTTAGATCGTTAGGTCGTTAGATCGTCCGCTCGTTAGCTCGTTAGATCGTTAGCTGGTTAGATCGTTAGATCGTTAGATCGTTAGCTCGTTAGATCGTTAGCTCGTTAGATCGTTAGCTCATTAGATTGTTAGATCGTTAGCTCGTTAGATCGTTAGATCATCAGCTCGTTAGCTCGTTAGATCGTTAGATCGTTAGATCGTTAGATCGTTAGATCATCAGCTCGTTAGCTCGTTAGATCGTTAGATTGTTAGATCGTTAGCTCGTTAGCTCGTTAGATTGTTAGCTCGTTAGATCGTTAGATCGTTAGATTGTTAGCTCGTTAGCTCGTTAGATTGTTAGATGGTTAGATCGTTAGATTGTTAGATCGTTAGATGGTTAGATCGTTAGATCGTTAGCTCGTTAGATCGTTAGATCATTAGCTCGTCCGCTCGTCCGCTCGTCAGCGAGTTAGATTGTTAGATCGTTAGATCGTTAGATCGTTAGCTCGTTAGATCATTAGCTCGTTAGATCGTTAGATCGTTAGCTCGTTAGATCGTTAGCTCGTTAGATCGTTAGCTCGTTAGCTCGTTAGTGCGTTAATCGTTAGATCGTTAGATCGTTAGTGCGTTAATCCTTAGATCGTTAGATCGTTAGATCGTCAGATCGTTAGATCGTTAGATCGTTAGCACGTTAGATCGTTAGATCGTCAGCTCGTCAGCGCGTTAGCTCGTTAGATGGTTAGATCGTTAGATCGTTAGATTGTTAGCTCGTTAGCGCGTTAGCTCGTTAGATCGTTAGCTCGTTAGATCGTTAGATCATTAGATCGTTAGATGGTTAGCTCGTTAGATCGTTAGCACGTTAGATCGTTAGCTCGTTAGCTCGTTAGATCGTTAGATGGTTAGATCGTTAGATCGTTAGATTGTTAGATCGTTAGATTGTTAGCTCGTTAGATGGTTAGCTCGTTAGATCGTTAGATTGTTAGATCGTTATATCGTTAGATTGTTAGCTCGTTAGATGGTTAGCTCGTTAGATCGTTAGATTGTTAGATCGTTAGCTCGTTAGATGGTTAGCTCGTTAGATCGTTAGATCATTAGGTCGTTAGATCGTTAGATTGTTAGATCGTTAGATCGTTAGATCGTTAGCTCGTTAGATCGTTAGATCGTTAGCTCGTTAGATCGTTAGATCATTAGATCGTTAGCTCGTTAGCTCGTTAGATCGTTAGCTCATTAGATCGTTAGATCGTTAGCGCGTCAGCTCGTCCGCTCGTTAGCTCGTTAGCTCGTTAGATCGTTAGATCGTTAGCTCGTTAGATCGTTAGATCATTAGATCGTTAGTGCGTTAGATCATTAGATCGTTAGCTCGTTAGCTCGTTAGATCGTTAGCTCTTTAGATTGTTAGATCGTTAGATCGTTAGATCGTTAGCTCGTTAGATCGTTAGCTCGTTAGATCGTTAGATCGTTAGCTCGTTAGATCGTTAGATCGTTAGCTCGTTAGATCGTTAGATCGTTAGCTCGTTAGATCGTTAGATCGTTAGCTCGTTAGATCGTTAGATCGTTAGCTCGTTAGATCGTTAGCTCGTTAGATCGTTAGATTGTTAGCTCGTAAGCGCGTTAGCTCGTTTGCTCGTTAGATCGTTAGATCGTTAGCTCGTTAGATCGTTAGCTCGTTAGCTCGTTAGATCGTTAGCTCGTTAGCTCGTTAGTGCGTTAATCGTTAGATCGTTAGATCGTTAGTGCGTTAATCCTTAGATCGCTAGATCGTTAGATCGTCAGATCGTCAGATCGTTAGCGCGTTAGATCGTTAGATCGTCAGCTCGTCAGCGCGTTTGATCGTTAAATCGTTAGATCATTAGATCGTTAGCTCGTTAGATCGTCAGCTCGTTAGATCGTTAGATCGTTAAATCGTTAGATCGTTAGCTCGTTAGATCGTTAGCTCGTTAGATCGTTAGCTCATTAGCTCGTTAGATCGTTAGTTCGTTAGATCGTTAGTGCGTTAGATCGTTAGTGCGTTATATCGTTAGCTCGTTAGATCGTTCGATCGTTAGCGCGTTAGATCGTTAGCTCGTTAGATCGTTAGATCGTTAGATCGTAAGATCGTTAGATCGTTAGCTGGTTAGATCGTCAGCACGTTAGCTCGTCAGCGCGTTAGATCGTTAGCTTGTTAGATCGTTAGATCGTTAGCTGGTTAGATCGTTAGATCGTTAGATCGTTAGATGGTTAGCTCGTTAGATCGTTAGATCGTTAGGTTGTTAGATCGTTAGCTCGTTAGATCGTTAGCTCGTTAGCTCGTTAGATGGTTAGCTCGTTAGATCGTTAGATCGTTAGCTCGTTAGATCGTTAGCTCATTAGATCATTAGCTCGTTAGATCGTTAGATCGTTAGCTCGTTAGATCGTTAGATCGTTAGCTCGTTAGATCGTTAGATCTTTAGATCTTTTGCTCGTTAGATCGTTAGCTCGTTAGATCGTTAGATCGTTAGCTCGTTAGCTCGTTAGATCGTTAGATCGTTAGCACGTTAGATCGTTAGCTCGTTAGATCGTTAGCTCGTTAGATCGTTAGCTCGTTAGATCGTTAGATCGTTAGCTCGTTAGATCGTTAGATCGTTAGCTCGTTAGCTCATTAGATCGTTAGCTCGTTAGCTCGTTAGATCGTTAGCTCGTTAGCTCGTTAGCACGTTAGATCGTTAGATCGTTAGCGCGTTAGCGCGTTAGATCGTTAGATCTTTAGATCGTTAGATCGTTAGCGCGTTAGATCGTTAGATCGTTAGCGCGTTAAATCGTTAGATCGTTAGATCGTTAGCGCGATAGATCGTTAGATCGTTAGCTCGTTAGATCGTTAGATCGTTAGCTCGTTAGATCGTTAGATCGTTAGCGTGTTAGATCGTTAGCTCGTTAGATCGTTAGCTCGTTAGCGCGTTAGATCGTTAGATCGTTAGATCGTTAGATTGTTAGATCGTTAGCTCGTTAGCTCGTTAGATGGTTAGATGGTTAGATCGTTAGATCGTTAGATCGTTAGCGTGTTAGATCGTTAGATCGTTAGCTCGTTAGATCGTTAGCGTGTTAGATCGTTAGATCGTTAGATTGTTAGATCGTTAGATCGTTAGATCGATAGGTCGTTAGCTCGTTAGATCGTTAGCACGTTAGATCGTTAGCTCGTTAGCTCGTTAGATCGTCAGCTCGTTAGTGCGTTAATCGTTAGATCGTTAGATCGTTAGTGCGTTAATCGTTAGATCGTTAGATCGTTAGATCGTCAGATCGTTAGATCGTCAGATCGTTAGATCGTTAGCTCGTTAGCTCGTTAGATCGTTAGCTCGTTAGATCGTTAGATCGTTAGCTCGTTAGATTGTTAGATCGTTAGCTTGGTAGCTCGTTAGATCGTTAGCTCGTTAGATTGTTAGATCGTTAGCTTGGTAGCTCGTTAGATCGTTAGATCATTAGCGTGTTAGATCGTTAGATCGTTAGCTCGTTAGATCGTTAGATCGTTAGCTCGTTAGCTCGTTAGTGCGTTAGATCGTTAGCTCGTTAGATCGTCAGCTCGTTAGATCGTTAGCTCGTTAGATCATTGGCGTGTTAGATCGTTAGATCGTTAGATCGTTAGCTCGTTAGATCGTTAGCTCGTTAGCTCCTCAGCGTGTTAGCTCGTTAGCTCGTTAGCTCGTTAGCTCGTCAGCGTGTTAGATCGTTAGCTCGTTAGATCGTTAGATCATTAGCGCGTTAGATCGTTAGATCGTTAGATCGTTAGATCGTTAGCGCGTTAGCTCGTTAGATCGTTAGATCGTTAGCTCGTTAGCTCGTTAGATCGTTAGCTCGTTAGATCGTTAGATCGTTAGCTCGTTAGATCGTTAGATCGTTAGCTCGTTAGATCGTTAGCTCGTTAGATCGTTAGCTCGTTAGATCGTTAGCTCGTTAGATCGTTAGATCGTTAGCTCGTTAGATCGTTAGCTCGTTAGATGGTTAGCTCGTTAGATCGTTAGCTCGTTAGATCGTTAGATTGTTAGCGCGTTAGCTCGTTAGATCATTAGATCGTTAGCTCGTCCGCTTGTTAGATCGTTAGCTCGTTAGGTCGTTAGATTGTTAGATCGTTAGATCGTTAGATCGTTAGCTCGTTAGATCGTTAGATTGTTAGATTGTTAGATCGTTAGATCGTTAGCGCGTTAGATCGTTAGATCGTTAGATCGTTAGCGCGTTAGATCGTTAGATCGTTAGCTCGTTAGCTCGTTAGATCGTTAGATCGTTAGGTCGTTAGATCGTTAGATCGTTAGCTCGTTAGATCGTTAGATCGTCAGCTCGTTAGATCGTCAGCTCGTTAGATCGTTAGCTCGTTAGCTCGTTAGATCGTTAGATCGTTAGCTCGTTAGATCGTCAGCTCGTCAGCGCGTTAGATCGTTAGCTCGTTAGATTGTTAGATCGTTAGATCGTTAGCTCGTCAGCTCGTTAGCTCGTTAGCTCGTTAGCTCGTTAGATCGTTAGCTCGTCAGCTCGTTAGATCGTTAGCTCGTTAGCTCGTTAGCTCGTTAGATCGTTAAATCGTTTGCTCGTTAGCTCGTTAGCTCGTTAGATCGTTAGCTCGTTAGCTCGTTAGATCGTTAGATCGTTAGCTCGTTAGATCGTTAGCTCGTTAGATCGTTAGCTCGTTAGATCGTTAGCTCGTTAGATCGTTAGCTCGTTAGATCGTTAGCTCGTCTGCTCGTTAGCTCGTTAGATCGTTAGCTCGTTAGCTCGTTAGATCGTTAGATCGTTAGCTCGTTAGCTCGTTAGATCGTTAGCTCGTCTGCTCGTTAGATCGTTAGCTCGTTAGCTCGTTAGATCGTTAGATCTTTAGATCGTTAGCTCGTTAGCTCGTTAGATCGTTAGCTCGTTAGATCGTTAGCTCGTTAGCTCGTCAGATCGTTAGCTCGTTAGTGCATTAGATCGTTAGCTCGTTAGCTCGTTAGCTCGTTAGATCGTTAGATCGTTAGCTCGTTAGCTCGTTAGATCGTTAGATCGTTAGCTCGTTAGCTCGTTAGATCGTCAGCTCGTCCGCTCGTTAGCTCGTTAGATCGTTAGATCGTTAGCTCGTTAGCTCGTTAGATCGTTAGATCGTTAGCTCGTTAGATCGTTAGATCATCAGCTCGTTAGCTCGTTAGATCGTCAGCTCGTCCGCTCGTTAGCTCGTTAGCTCGTTAGATCGTCCGCTCGTTAGCTCGTTAGATCGTTAGGTCGTTATATCGTTAGCTCGTTAGATCGTTAGCTCATTAGATCGTTAGATCGTTAGCTCGTTAGATCGTTAGCTCGTCCGCTCGTTAGCTCGTTAGATCGTTAGATTGTTAGATCGTTAGATTGTGATTGTTAGATCGTTAGATTGTTAGATCGTTAGATCGTTAGATTGTGATTGTTAGATCGTTAGATTGTGATTGTTAGATCGTTAGATTGTGATTGTTAGATCGTTAGATTGTTAGATCGTTAGATTGTTAGATCGTTAGCTCGTTAGCTCGTTAGCTCGTTAGATCGTTAGCTCGTTAGCTCGTTAGATTGTTAGATGGTTAGATCGTTAGATTGTTAGATTGTTAGATCGTTAGATGGTTAGATCGTTAGATCGTTAGCTCGTTAGATCGTTAGATCGTTAGCTCGTCCGCTCGTCCGCTCGTCAGCGAGTTAGATTGTTAGATCGTTAGATCGTTAGATGGTTAGATTGTTAGATCGTTAGCGTGTTAGATCGTTAGATGGTTAGATTGTTAGATCGTTAGATCGTTAGCTCGTTAGATCATTAGCTCGTTAGATCGTTAGATCGTTAGCTCGTTAGATCGTCAGCTCGTTAGATCGTTAGCACGTTAGATTGTTAGATCGTTAGCTTGGTAGCTCGTTAGATCGTTAGATTGTTAGCTCGTTAGATCTTTAGCTCGTTAGCTCGTTAGATCGTCAGCTCGTTAGATCGTTAGCTCGTTAGCTCGTTAGATCGTTAGCTCGTTTGATCGTTAGATCGTTAGCACGTTAGCTCGTTAGCTCGTTAGATTGTTAGCTCGTTAGATCGTTAGATCGTTAGCTCGTTAGCTCGTTAGCACGTTAGCTCGTTAGCTCGTTAGATTGTTAGCTCGTTAGATCGTTAGCTCGTTAGATCGTTAGATCGTTAGCTCGTTAGCTCGTTAGCACGTTAGCTCGTTAGCTCGTTAGCTCGTTAGATTGTTAGCTCGTTAGATCGTTAGCTCGTTAGATCGTTAGATCGTTAGATTGTTAGCTCGTTAGATTGTTAGCTCGTTAGATCGTTAGCTCGTTAGATCGTTAGATGGTTAGATCGTTAGATCGTTAGCTCGTTAGATCGTTAGGTCGTTAGATCGTCCGCTCGTTAGCTCGTTAGATCGTTAGCTGGTTAGATCGTTAGATCGTTAGCTCGTTAGATCGTTAGCTCGTTAGATCGTTAGCTCATTAGATTGTTAGATCGTTAGCTCGTTAGATCGTTAGCTCCTCCGCTCGTTAGCTCGTTAGATCGTTAGCTCGTTAGATCGTTAGCTCGTTAGCTCGTTAGATCGTTAGCTCGTTAGATCGTTAGATCGTTAGATCGTTAGCTCGTTAGCTCGTTAGATTGTTAGCTCGTTAGATCGTTAGATCGTTAGTGTGTTAGCTCGTTAGCTCGTTAGATTGTTAGATGGTTAGATCGTTAGATTGTTAGATCGTTAGATGGTTAGATCGTTAGATCGTTAGCTCGTTAGATCGTTAGATCATTAGCTCGTCCGCTCGTCCGCTCGTCAGCGAGTTAGATTGTTAGATCGTTAGATTGTTAGATCGTTAGCTCGTTAGATCATTAGCTCGTTAGATCGTTAGATCGTTAGCTCGTTAGATCGTTAGCTCGTTAGATCGTTAGCTCGTTAGCTCGTTAGTGCGTTAATCGTTAGATCGTTAGATCGTTAGTGCGTTAATCCTTAGATCGTTAGATCGTTAGATCGTCAGATCGTCAGATCGTTAGATCGTTAGCACGTTAGATCGTTAGATCGTCAGCTCGTCAGCGCGTTAGCTCGTTAGATGGTTAGATCGTTAGATCGTTAGATTGTTAGCTCGTTAGCGCGTTAGCTCGTTAGATCGTTAGCTCGTTAGATCGTTAGATCATTAGATCGTTAGATGGTTAGCTCGTTAGATCGTTAGCACGTTAGATCGTTAGCTCGTTAGCTCGTTAGATCGTTAGATGGTTAGATCGTTAGATCGTTAGATTGTTAGATCGTTAGATTGTTAGCTCGTTAGATGGTTAGCTCGTTAGATCGTTAGATTGTTAGATCGTTATATCGTTAGATTGTTAGCTCGTTAGATGGTTAGCTCGTTAGATCGTTAGATTGTTAGATCGTTAGCTCGTTAGATGGTTAGCTCGTTAGATCGTTAGATCATTAGGTCGTTAGATCGTTAGATTGTTAGATCGTTAGATCGTTAGCTCGTTAGATCGTTAGATCGTTAGCTCGTTAGATCGTTAGATCATTAGATCGTTAGCTCGTTAGCTCGTTAGATCGTTAGCTCATTAGATCGTTAGATCGTTAGCGCGTCAGCTCGTCCGCTCGTTAGCTCGTTAGCTCGTTAGATCGTTAGATCGTTAGCTCGTTAGATCGTTAGATCATTAGATCGTTAGTGCGTTAGATCATTAGATCGTTAGCTCGTTAGCTCGTTAGATCGTTAGCTCTTTAGATTGTTAGATCGTTAGATCGTTAGATCGTTAGCTCGTTAGATCGTTAGCTCGTTAGATCGTTAGATCGTTAGCTCGTTAGATCGTTAGATCGTTAGATCGTTAGCTCGTTAGATCGTTAGATCGTTAGCTCGTTAGATCGTTAGATCGTTAGCTCGTTAGATCGTTAGATCGTTAGCTCGTTAGATCGTTAGCTCGTTAGATCGTTAGATTGTTAGCTCGTAAGCGCGTTAGCTCGTTTGCTCGTTAGATCGTTAGATCGTTAGCTCGTTAGATCGTTAGCTCGTTAGCTCGTTAGATCGTTAGCTCGTTAGCTCGTTAGTGCGTTAGATCGTTAGATCGTTAGTGCGTTAATCCTTAGATCGTTAGATCGTTAGATCGTCAGATCGTCAGATCGTTAGCGCGTTAGATCGTTAGATCGTCAGCTCGTCAGCGCGTTAGATCGTTAAATCGTTAGATCATTAGATCGTTAGCTCGTTAGATCGTTAGCTCGTTAGATCGTTAGATCGTTAAATCGTTAGATCGTTAGCTCGTTAGATCGTTAGCTCGTTAGATCGTTAGCTCATTAGCTCGTTAGATCGTTAGTTCGTTAGATCGTTAGTGCGTTAGATCGTTAGTGCGTTATATCGTTAGCTCGTTAGATCGTTCGATCGTTAGCGCGTTAGATCGTTAGCTCGTTAGATCGTTAGATCGTTAGATCGTAAGATCGTTAGATCGTTAGCTGGTTAGATCGTCAGCACGTTAGCTCGTCAGCGCGTTAGATCGTTAGCTTGTTAGATCGTTAGATCGTTAGCTGGTTAGATCGTTAGATCGTTAGATCGTTAGATGGTTAGCTCGTTAGATCGTTAGATCGTTAGGTTGTTAGATCGTTAGCTCGTTAGATCGTTAGCTCGTTAGCTCGTTAGATGGTTAGCTCGTTAGATCGTTAGATCGTTAGCTCGTTAGATCGTTAGCTCATTAGATCATTAGCTCGTTAGCTCGTTAGATCGTTAGCTCGTTAGATCGTTAGATCGTTAGCTCGTTAGATCGTTAGATCTTTAGATCTTTTGCTCGTTAGATCGTTAGCTCGTTAGATCGTTAGATCGTTAGCTCGTTAGCTCGTTAGATCGTTAGATCGTTAGCACGTTAGATCGTTAGCTCGTTAGATCGTTAGATCGTTAGCTCGTTAGATCGTTAGCTCGTTAGATCGTTAGATCGTTAGCTCGTTAGATCGTTAGCTCGTTAGCTCATTAGATCGTTAGCTCGTTAGCTCGTTAGATCGTTAGCTCGTTAGCTCGTTAGCACGTTAGATCGTTAGATCGTTAGCGCGTTAGCGCGTTAGATCGTTAGATCTTTAGATCGTTAGATCGTTAGCGCGTTAGATCGTTAGATCGTTAGCGCGTTAGATCGTTAGATCGTTAGATCGTTAGCGCGATAGATCGTTAGATCGTTAGCTCGTTAGATCGTTAGATCGTTAGCTCGTTAGATCGTTAGCTCGTTAGATCGTTAGATCGTTAGCGTGTTAGATCGTTAGCTCGTTAGATCGTTAGCTCGTTAGCGCGTTAGATCGTTAGATCGTTAGATCGTTAGATTGTTAGATCGTTAGCTCGTTAGCTCGTTAGATGGTTAGATGGTTAGATCGTTAGATCGTTAGATCGTTAGCGTGTTAGATCGTTAGATCGTTAGCTCGTTAGATCGTTAGCGTGTTAGATCGTTAGATCGTTAGATTGTTAGCTCGTTAGATCATTAGCTCGTTAGATCGTTAGATCGTTAGCTCGTTAGATCGTCAGCTCGTTAGATCGTTAGCACGTTAGATTGTTAGATCGTTAGCTTGGTAGCTCGTTAGATCGTTAGATTGTTAGCTCGTTAGATCTTTAGCTCGTTAGCTCGTTAGATCGTCAGCTCGTTAGATCGTTAGCTCGTTAGCTCGTTAGATCGTTAGCTCGTTAGATCGTTAGATCGTTAGCACGTTAGCTCGTTAGCTCGTTAGATTGTTAGCTCGTTAGATCGTTAGATCGTTAGCTCGTTAGCTCGTTAGCACGTTAGCTCGTTAGCTCGTTAGATTGTTAGCTCGTTAGATCGTTAGCTCGTTAGATCGTTAGATCGTTAGCTCGTTAGCTCGTTAGCACGTTAGCTCGTTAGCTCGTTAGCTCGTTAGATTGTTAGCTCGTTAGATCGTTAGCTCGTTAGATCGTTAGATCGTTAGATTGTTAGCTCGTTAGATTGTTAGCTCGTTAGATCGTTAGCTCGTTAGATCGTTAGATGGTTAGATCGTTAGATCGTTAGCTCGTTAGATCGTTAGGTCGTTAGATCGTCCGCTCGTTAGCTCGTTAGATCGTTAGCTGGTTAGATCGTTAGATCGTTAGATCGTTAGCTCGTTAGATCGTTAGCTCGTTAGATCGTTAGCTCATTAGATTGTTAGATCGTTAGCTCGTTAGATCGTTAGCTCCTCCGCTCGTTAGCTCGTTAGATCGTTAGCTCGTTAGATCGTTAGCTCGTTAGCTCGTTAGATCGTTAGCTCGTTAGATCGTTAGATCGTTAGATCGTTAGCTCGTTAGCTCGTTAGATTGTTAGCTCGTTAGATCGTTAGATCGTTAGTGTGTTAGCTCGTTAGCTCGTTAGATTGTTAGATGGTTAGATCGTTAGATTGTTAGATCGTTAGATGGTTAGATCGTTAGATCGTTAGCTCGTTAGATCGTTAGATCATTAGCTCGTCCGCTCGTCCGCTCGTCAGCGAGTTAGATTGTTAGATCGTTAGATCGTTAGATCGTTAGCTCGTTAGATCATTAGCTCGTTAGATCGTTAGATCGTTAGCTCGTTAGATCGTTAGCTCGTTAGATCGTTAGCTCGTTAGCTCGTTAGTGCGTTAATCGTTAGATCGTTAGATCGTTAGTGCGTTAATCCTTAGATCGTTAGATCGTTAGATCGTCAGATCGTCAGATCGTTAGATCGTTAGCACGTTAGATCGTTAGATCGTCAGCTCGTCAGCGCGTTAGCTCGTTAGATGGTTAGATCGTTAGATCGTTAGATTGTTAGCTCGTTAGCGCGTTAGCTCGTTAGATCGTTAGCTCGTTAGATCGTTAGATCATTAGATCGTTAGATGGTTAGCTCGTTAGATCGTTAGCACGTTAGATCGTTAGCTCGTTAGCTCGTTAGATCGTTAGATGGTTAGATCGTTAGATCGTTAGATTGTTAGATCGTTATATCGTTAGATTGTTAGCTCGTTAGATGGTTAGCTCGTTAGATCGTTAGATTGTTAGATCATTAGCTCGTTAGATGGTTAGCTCGTTAGATCGTTAGATCATTAGGTCGTTAGATCGTTAGATTGTTAGATCGTTAGATCGTTAGATCGTTAGCTCGTTAGATCATTAGATCGTTAGCTCGTTAGATCGTTAGATCATTAGATCGTTAGCTCGTTAGCTCGTTAGATCGTTAGCTCATTAGATCGTTAGATCGTTAGCGCGTCAGCTCGTCCGCTCGTTAGCTCGTTAGCTCGTTAGATCGTTAGATCGTTAGCTCGTTAGATCGTTAGATCATTAGATCGTTAGTGCGTTAGATCATTAGATCGTTAGCTCGTTAGCTCGTTAGATCGTTAGCTCTTTAGATTGTTAGATCGTTAGATCGTTAGATCGTTAGCTCGTTAGATCGTTAGCTCGTTAGATCGTTAGATCGTTAGCTCGTTAGATCGTTAGATCGTTAGCTCGTTAGATCGTTAGATCGTTAGCTCGTTAGATCGTTAGATCGTTAGCTCGTTAGATCGTTAGATCGTTAGCTCGTTAGATCGTTAGCTCGTTAGATCGTTAGATTGTTAGCTCGTAAGCGCGTTAGCTCGTTTGCTCGTTAGATCGTTAGATCGTTAGCTCGTTAGATCGTTAGCTCGTTAGCTCGTTAGATCGTTAGCTCGTTAGCTCGTTAGTGCGTTAATCGTTAGATCGTTAGATCGTTAGTGCGTTAATCCTTAGATCGTTAGATCGTTAGATCGTCAGATCGTCAGATCGTTAGCGCGTTAGATCGTTAGATCGTCAGCTCGTCAGCGCGTTAGATCGTTAAATCGTTAGATCATTAGATCGTTAGCTCGTTAGATCGTTAGCTCGTTAGATCGTTAGATCGTTAAATCGTTAGATCGTTAGCTCGTTAGATCGTTAGCTCGTTAGATCGTTAGCTCATTAGCTCGTTAGATCGTTAGTTCGTTAGATCGTTAGTGCGTTAGATCGTTAGTGCGTTATATCGTTAGCTCGTTAGATCGTTCGATCGTTAGCGCGTTAGATCGTTAGCTCGTTAGATCGTTAGATCGTTAGATCGTAAGATCGTTAGATCGTTAGCTGGTTAGATCGTCAGCACGTTAGCTCGTCAGCGCGTTAGATCGTTAGCTTGTTAGATCGTTAGATCGTTAGCTGGTTAGATCGTTAGATCGTTAGATCGTTAGATGGTTAGCTCGTTAGATCGTTAGATCGTTAGGTTGTTAGATCGTTAGCTCGTTAGATCGTTAGCTCGTTAGCTCGTTAGATGGTTAGCTCGTTAGATCGTTAGATCGTTAGCTCGTTAGATCGTTAGCTCATTAGATCATTAGCTCGTTAGATCGTTAGATCGTTAGCTCGTTAGATCGTTAGATCGTTAGCTCGTTAGATCGTTAGATCTTTAGATCTTTTGCTCGTTAGATCGTTAGCTCGTTAGATCGTTAGATCGTTAGCTCGTTAGCTCGTTAGATCGTTAGATCGTTAGCACGTTAGATCGTTAGCTCGTTAGATCGTTAGATCGTTAGCTCGTTAGATCGTTAGCTCGTTAGATCGTTAGCTCGTTAGATCGTTAGATCGTTAGCTCGTTAGCTCGTTAGATCGTTAGCTCGTTAGCTCGTTAGATCGTTAGCTCGTTAGCTCGTTAGCACGTTAGATCGTTAGATCGTTAGCTCGTTAGCGCGTTAGATCGTTTAGAATCTTTAGATCGTTAGATCGTTAGCTCGTTAAGATCGTTATTAGCTCGTTAGTGCATAGATCGTAGATCGTCAGACTCGTTTAGCTCGTTAGCTGTTAGCTCGAATAGTATCGTTAGCTCGTTTAGCTCGTTTAGACGGTAGCTCGTTAGATCGTTAGCTCGTCAGCTCGCTTCGCTCGTTAGCTCGTTTAGATCGTTAGCGTCCGTTAGATCGTTAGCTTCGTTAGATCGTTAGATCGTTAGCGCGATTAGATCGTT
>NW_022638394.1:0-34309 GCF_010993605.1 Petromyzon marinus
GTCTCACTGTGTCTCTGTGTGTCTCTGTGTGTGTCTTTGTGTGTGTCTCTGTGTGTCTCTGTGTTTCACTGTGTGTCTCACTGTGTGTCTCTGTGTCTCTCTCTGTGTGTCTTTGTGTGTCTCTGTGTGTGTCTCACTGTGTCTCTGTGTGTCTCACTGTGTGTCTCTGTGTCTCTGTCTGTGTGTCTCTGTGTGTCTCTGTGTCTCTGTCTGTGTGTCTCTGTGTGTCTCACTGTGTCTCTGTGTGTGTCACTGTGTCTCTGTGTGTGTCACTGTGTGTCTCTGTGTCTCTGTGTGTCTCACTGTGTGTCTGTGTGTCTCTGTGTGTCTCTGTGTGTCACTGTGTCTCTGTGTGTCTCTGTGTGTGTCTCTGTGTGTCTCACTGTGTCTCACTGTGTGTCTGTGTGTCTCTGTGTGTCTCTGTGTGTCTCTGTGTGTCACTGTGTGTGTCTCACTGTGTGTCTCTGGTTGTCTCTGTGTGTCTCTGTGTGTCTCACTGTGTCTCTGTGTGTCTCACTGTGTCTCTGTGTGTCTCTGTGTGTCTCACTGTGTCTCTCTGTGTGTGTCTCAGGGGCTGTGTACCCAACGTGCTCCTCAACTGCTGTGTTGATTCGCTGTCTCTGTGTGTCTCTGTGTCTCACTGTGTGTCTCACTGTGTGTCTCTGTGTGTCTCTGTGTGTCTCTGTGTCTCTCTGTGTGTGTCTCAGGGGCTGTGTACCCAACGTACTGCTCACCTGCTGTGTTGATTCACTGTCTCTGTGTGTCTCTGTGTGTGTCTCTGTGTGTCTCACTGTGTCTCACTGTGTATCTGTGTGTGTCTCTCACTGTGTCTCTGTGTGTCTCTGTGTCTCTGTGTGTGTCTCAGGGGCTGTGTACCCAACGTGCTCCTCACCTGCTGTGTTGATTCGCTGTCTCTGTGTGTGTCTGTGTGTCTCTGTGTGTGTCTGTGTGTGTCTCTGTGTGTCACTGTGTCTCTGTGTGTCTCACTGTGTCTCTGTGTGTCTCACTGTGTATCTGTGTGTCTCTGTGTGTGTCTCTGTGTCTCTGTGTGTGTCTCAGGGGCTGTGTACCCAACGTGCTCCTCACCTGCTGTGTTGATTCGCTGTCTCTGTGTCTCTCTGTGTGTGTCTCTGTGTGTGTGTCTGTGTGTCTCACTGTGTCTCTGTGTCTGTGTGTCTCTGTGTGTGTCTCAGGGGCTGTGTACCCAACGTGCTCCTCACCTGCTGTGTTGATTCGCTGTCTCTCTGTGTGTGTCTCTGTGTGTCTCTGTGTGTCTCTGTGTGTCTCTGTGTGTCTCTGTGTCTCACTGTGTCTCTGTGTGTCTGTGTGTCTCAGGGGCTGTGTACCCAACGTGCTCCTCACCTGCTGTGTTGATTCGCTGTCTCTGTGTGTGTCTCTGTGTGTCTCTGTGTGTGTCTGTGTGTGTCTCTGTGTGTCACTGTGTCTCTGTGTGTCTCACTGTGTCTCTGTGTGTCTCTGTGTCTCTGTGTCTCTCACTGTGTCTCTGTGTGTCTCTGTGTCTCACTGTGTCTCTCACTGTGTCTCTGTGTCTCTGTGTGTCTCTGTGTGTCTCTGTGTGTGTGTCTGTGTGTCTGTGTGTCTCAGGGGCTGTGTACCCAACGTGCTCCTCACCTGCTGTGTTGATTCGCTGTCTCTGTGTGTCTCTGTGTGTGTCTCACTGTGTCTCTGTGTGTGTCTGTGTGTCTCTGTGTGTGTCTGTGTGTGTCTCTGTGTGTCACTGTGTCTCTGTGTGTCTCACTGTGTCTCTGTGTGTCTCACTGTGTATCTGTGTGTCTCTGTGTGTGTCTCTGTGTCTCTGTGTGTGTCTCTGTGTGTCTCTGTGTGTCTCTGTGTCTCACTGTGTCTCTCACTGTGTCTCTGTGTGTCTCTGTGTGTGTCTCAGGGGCTGTGTACCCAACGTGCTCCTCACCTGCTGTGTTGATTCCCTGTCTCTGTGTGTGTCTCTGTGTGTCTCTGTGTGTGTCTGTGTCTCTGTGTCTCTGTGTGTCTCACTGTGTCTCTGTGTGTCTCTCTGTGTGTCACTGTCTCTATGTGTCTCACTGTGTGTCTCTGTGTGTCTCTGTGTGTCTCTGTGTCTCTCTGTGTGTCTCTGTGTGTCTCTGTGTGTCTCTGTGTCTCTCTCTGTGTGTCTCTGTGTCTCACTGTCTCTCTGTGTCTCTCTGTGTGTGTCTCAGGGGCTGTGTACCCAACGTGCTCCTCACCTGCTGTGTTGATTCGCTGTCTCTGTGTGTCTCTGTGTGTGTCTGTGTGTGTCTCTGTGTGTCACTGTGTCTCTGTGTGTCTCACTGTGTCTCTGTGTGTCTCTGTGTCTCTGTGTCTCTCACTGTGTCTCTGTGTGTCTCTGTGTCTCACTGTGTCTCTCACTGTGTCTCTGTGTCTCTGTGTGTCTCTGTGTGTCTCTGTGTGTCTCTGTGTGTCTCTGTGTGTGTCTCTGTGTCTCTGTGTGTCTCAGGGGCTGTGTACCCAACGTGCTCCTCACCTGCTGTGTTGATTCGCTGTCTCTGTGTGTCTCTGTGTGTCTCTGTGTGTCTGTGTGTCTCACTGTGTCTCTCTCTGTGTGTGTCTCACTGTGTCTCTGTGTGTGTGTCTGTGTGTCTCAGAGGCTGTGTACCCAACGTGTTCCTCACCTGCTGTGTTGATTCGCTGTCTCTCTGTGTGTCTCTGTGTGTCTCTGTGTGTGTCTCTGTGTCTCTGTGTGTCTCACTGTGTATCTGTGTGTCTCTGTGTCTCTGTGTCTCTCACTGTGTCTCTGTGTGTCACTGTGTCTCTGTGTGTCTCACTGTGTCTCTGTGTGTCTCACTGTGTATCTGTGTGTCTCTGTGTGTGTCTCTGTGTCTCTGTGTGTGTCTCAGGGGCTGTGTACCCAACGTGCTCCTCACCTGCTGTGTTGATTCGCTGTCTCTGTGTGTCTCTGTGTGTCTCACTGTGTGTCTCTGTGTCTCTGTGTGTCTCTGTGTGTGTCTGTGTGTCTCTGTGTGTGTCTCAGGGGCTGTGTACCCAACGTGCTCCTCACCTGCTGTGTTGATTCGCTGTCTCTGTGTGTCTCTGTGTGTGTCTCACTGTGTGTCTCTGTGTCTGTGTGTCTCACTGTGTCTCACTGTGTCTCACTGTGTGTCTCTGTGTGTGTCTCTCACTGTGTCTCTGTGTGTGTCTCTGTGTGTCTGTGTGTCTCAGGGGCTGTGTACCCAACGTGCTCCTCACCTGCTGTGTTGATTCGCTGTCTCTGTGTGTCTCACTGTGTCTCACTGTGTGTCTCTGTGTCTGTGTGTCTCACTGTGTCTCTGTGTGTGTGTCTCTGTGTCTCTGTGTGTGTCTCACTGTGTGTCTCACTGTGTCTCTGTGTCTCTGTGTGTCTGTGTGTCTCAGGGGCTGTGTACCCAACGTGCTCCTCACCTGCTGTGTTGATTCGCTGTCTCTGTGTGTCTCTGTGTGTCTCTGTGTGTGTCTCTGTGTGTGTCTCTGTGTGTGTCTGTGTGTGTCACTGTGTCTCTGTGTGTCTCTGTGTGTGTCTGTGTGTCTCACTGTGTCTCTCTGTGTGTGTCTCTGTGTGTCTCTCTGTGTGTGTCTATGTCTCTCTGTGTGTGTCTCAGGGGCTGTGTACCCAACGTGCTCCTCACGTGCTGTGTTGATTCGCTGTCTCTGTGTGTCTCTGTGTGTCTCACTGTGTCTCTGTGTGTGTGTCTCACTGTTTCTCTGTGTCTCTGTGTGTCTCTGTGTGTGTCTCTGTGTGTGTCTCTGTGTGTGTCTGTGTGTCTCAGGGGCTGTGTACCCAACGTGCTCCTCACCTGCTGTGTTGATTCGCTGTCTCTGTGTCTCTGTGTGTGTCTCACTGTGTGTCTCACTGTGTCTCTGTGTCTCTGTGTGTGTCTGTGTGTCTCAGGGGCTGTGTACCCAACGTGCTCCTCACGTGCTGTGTTGATTCGCTGTCTCTGTGTGTCTCTGTGTGTCTCACTGTGTCTCTGTGTGTGTCTCTGTGTCTCTGTGTGTGTCTCAGGGGCTGTGTACCCAACGTGCTCCTCACGTGCTGTGTTGATTCGCTGTCTCGCCTCTGGCTGGAGACTTTGCTGCCCGACGAGGAGGAGATGGGGGCAGGCTGTGGTGCCACTCGTAGCCTGCAGGTGGAGGGGGGAGGGGCGGGGGGGAGGGGGGTGGAGAGAGGGGGGAGGGGGGGCGGGGGGGCGGGGGGAGGGAGAGAGGGGGAGGGAGATGCAGGGTGACACTGGGGGGTGACACGGGTGGGGGTGACACTGGGGGGTGACACTGGGGGGTGACACCTGTGGGGGGTGACACTGGGGGTGACACTGGGGGGTGACACTGGGGGTGACACGGGTGGGGGTGACACTGGGGGTGACACTGGGGGGGTGACACGGGTGGGGGGTGACACGGGGGGGGGGGGGTGACACGGGGGGGGGGGTGACACTGGGGGTGACACGGGTGGGGGTGACACTGGGGGTGACACTGGGGGGTGACACTGGGGGTGACACTGGGGGTGACACTGGGGGTGACACTGGGGGTGACACGGGTGGGGGGTGACACGGGTGGGGGTGACACGGGTGGGGGGTGACACGGGTGGGGGGTGACACTGGGGGTGACACTGGGGGGTGACACGGGTGGGGGTGACTCTGGGGGTGACACGGTTGGGGGGTGACACCTGGGGGTGACACGGGTGGGGGGTGACACGGGTGGGGGTGACTCTGGGGGTGACACGGTTGGGGGGTGACACCTGGGGGTGACACGGGTGGGGGGTGACACGGGTGGGGGTGACTCTGGGGGTGACACGGGTGGGGGGTGACACCTGGGGGTGACACGGGTGGGGGGTGACACTGGGGGTGACACGGGTGGGGGGTGACACGGGTGGGGGTGACTCTGGGGGTGACACGGGTGGGGGGTGACACCTGGGGGTGACACGGGTGGGGGGTGACACGGGTGGGGGTGACTCTGGGGGTGACACGGGTGGGGGGTGACACCTGGGGGTGACACGGGTGGGGGGTGACACGGGTGGGGGTGACTCTGGGGGTGACACGGGTGGGGGGTGACACCTGGGGGTGACACGGGTGGGGGGTGACACTGGGGGTGACACGGGTGGGGGGTGACACGGGTGGGGGTGACTCTGGGGGTGACACGGGTGGGGGGTGACACCTGGGGGTGACACGGGTGGGGGGTGACACGGGTGGGGGTGACTCTGGGGGTGACACGGGTGGGGGGTGACACCTGGGGGTGACACGGGTGGGGGGTGACACTGGGGGTGACACGGGTGGGGGGTGACACGGGTGGGGGTGACTCTGGGGGTGACACGGGTGGGGGTGACACCTGGGGGTGACACGGGTGGGGGGTGACACTGGGGGTGACACGGGTGGGGGGTGACACGGGTGGGGGGTGACACCTGGGGGTGACACGGGTGGGGGGTGACACTGGGGGTGACACGGGTGGGGGGTGACACGGGTGGGGGGTGACACGGGTGGGGGGTGACACGGGTGGGGGGTGACACGGGTGGGGGGTGACACGGGTGGGGGGTGACACTGGGGGTGACACGGGTGGGGGGTGACACGGGTGGGGGGTGACACGTGTGGGGGGTGACACGGGCTGCTCCCCCCCCTCCCCCCCCCCCCCCCCCAGTGCCCTCCCGCTCTGGTTGGGCTCCCCGGCTCCCCCCGCGCTTGGCAGGAGGAGCTCCTGGGGCCCAGCAGGGCCGGGCTGAGCTCACCACTCGGCTGTTTTCATCACGCAGCCAACATCCACCCCTACACACCAGGTGGGGGGCCGGGGGGGGGGCCGGGGGGGGCCGGGGGGGGGCGGGGGGGGGGGTGGGGGCGGGGGGGGGGGTGGGGGCCGGGGGGGGGGGGGGGGGGTGGTGAGTGGGGGGGTGATCAGATGGAGTGGGTGAGGTGGGGTGATTGAATTACCTCTCACCCTCTCTCACTCTCACCCTCTCTCTCTCACTCTCTCACTCACTCACTCTCACTCACTCTCTCTCACTCTCTCACTCTCTCTCTCACTCTCTCACTCACCCTCTCACTCTCTCACTCACTCTCTCACTCTCACTCTCTCTCACTCTCACTCTCTCTCACTCTCACACTCTCTCTCACACTCTCTCACTCTCTCACTCTCTCTCTCACTCTCTCACTCACTCTCTCTCACTCTCTCACTCTCTCACTCTCTCTCACTCTCTCTCACTCTCTCTCTCTCACTCTCTCACTCTCTCACTCTCACTCTCACTCTCTCACTCTCTCACTCTCTCTCACTCTCACACTCTCTCACTCTCACCGCTCCCTCTCCTCCCCTCCCTCCAACACAGACGTCTCCTTGCTCCCCTCTTTCACCTCCTCACGCTCCGCTTCAGCCACCGCCTCCACCACCGCCTCCACCACCGCCTCCACCGCCTCCGGCCTCCCGTCGGGAGACGAAGCCGACCGTGGGTTCGTGCTGCACTGGCTCAACAACAAAAGCCTGCAGCTGGGCCTGAGCGCTCACCACCTCCTCCGTCACCTCGTCGCCGGCGAGGAGGGCGGCGGGGGCGGGGATCACGACGGGGTGGATGGCGGCGGTGCCGATGCGGCAGCGGCTTCGGACGAAGGTGGCGGATCATCGTCGTCATCGTCGTCATCGTCGTCATCGTCGTCACTGTCACCTCCACCACCATCATCATCGTCGTCATCGTCGTCACAGTCATCATCGTCATCATCGTCACTGTCACCTCCACCACCATCGTCACCATTATCACAATCACCTTCACCATCGTCACCATCGTCACAATCACCTCCACCATCATCATCACCATCATCACAATCACCTCCACCACCATCATCACCGCCATCACAATCACCTTCACTACCTTCATCATCGTCACAATCACCTCCACCACCATCATCACCATCGTCACAATCACCTTCACCACCATCATCACGATCTTCACAATCACCTCCACTACCATCATCATCATCACAATCACCTCCACTACCATCATCATCATCACAATCACCTCCACCACCATCGTCACCATCATCACAATCACCTCCACCACCATCATCACCATCGTCACAATCACCTTCACCACCATCATCACCATCGTCACAAGCACCTCCACTACCATCATCACAATCACCTCCACTACCATCATCATCACAATCACCTCCACTACCATCATCACCATCATCACAATCACCTCCACTTCCATCATCATCATCACAATCACCTCCACCATCATCACCATCATCACAATCACCTCCACTACCATCATCACCATCATCACAATCACCTCCACCACCATCATCATCGTCGTCATCATCATCACAATCACCTCCACCACCATCATCGCCATCATCACTATCACCTCCACTACCATCATCACCATCATCACAATCACCTCCACCACCATCACCATCATCACAATCACCTCCACCACCATCATCACCATCGTCACCATCATCACAATCACCTCCACCACCATCATCACCATCATCACAATCACCTCCACCACCATCGTCACCATCATCACAATCACCTCCACCATCGTCACCATCGTCACAATCACCTCCACCACCATCATCACCATCACAATCACCTCCACCACCATCACCACCATCATCACAATCACCTCCACTACCATCATCACAATCACCTCCACTACCATCATCACCATCATCACAATCACCTCCACCATTGTCACCATCATCACAATCACCTCCACTACCATCGTCACCATCATCACAATCACCTCCACTACCATCATCACAATCACCTCCACCACCATCATCACCATCACAATCAACTCCACCACCATCACCACCATCATCACAATCACCTCCACTACCATCATCACAATCACCTCCACTACCATCATCACCATCATCACAATCACCTCCACCACCATCACCATCGTCACAATCACCTCCACTACCATCATCACCATCATCACAATCACCTCCACCATCGTCACCATCGTCACAGTCACCTCCACCACCATCATCATCATCACAATCACCTCCACTACTATCGTCACCATCGTCACAGTCACCTCCACCACCATCATCACCATCATCACAATCACCTCCACCACCATCGTCACAGTCACCTCCACCATCATCACCATCATCACAATCACCTCCACCACCATCATCATCACAATCACCTTCACCACCATAATCATCATCATTATCATCATCACAATCACCTCCACTACCATTGTCACCACCACCCTCACCACCACCATTACCACGTGAAGTGTCTAAAGGCTCCCTGTATGACAGGAGGTCACCGGACAGATCCTGCAGGTGCTACGGTGGCCCGGAGATGTTGACTACCTTGCCTGGTATACAGGAGGTCGTGGGTCCCTGACGAGAGATGTTGACTACCTCGCCTGGTCTACAGGAGGTCGTGGGTCCTGACTAGAGATGTTGACTACCTCGCCTGGTCTACAGGAGGTCGTGGGTCCTTGACGAGAAATGTTGACTACCTCGCCTGGTCTACAGGAGGTCGTGGGTCCAGACGAGAGATGTTGACTACCTCGCCTGGTCTACAGGAGGTCGTGGGTCCTGACGAGAGATGTTGACTACCTCACCTGGTCCACAGGAGGTCGTGGGTCCCTGACTAGAGATGTTGACTACCTCGCCTGGTATACAGGAGGTCGTGGGTCCCTGACTAGAGATGTTGACTACCTCGCCTGGTATACAGGAGGTCGTGGGTCCTGACGAGAGATGTTGACTACCTCGCCTGGTCTACAGGAGGTCGTGGGTCCCTGACTAGAGATGTTGACTACCTCGCCTGGTATACAGGAGGTCGTGGGTCCCTGACGAGAGATGTTGACTACCTCGCCTGGTCTACAGGAGGTCGTGGGTCCTGACTAGAGATGTTGACTACCTCGCTTGGTCTACAGGAGGTCGTGGGTCTCTGACTAGAGATGTTGACTACCTCGCCTGGTCTACAGGAGGTCGTGGGTCCCTGACGAGAGATGTTGACTACCTCGCCTGGTATACAGGAGGTCGTGGGTCCTGACGAGAGATGTTGACTACCTCGCCTGGTCTACAGGAGGTCGTGGGTTCTATCCCGACCCTGACAATGCCTGCTACTGCTGCTGTTTATTTGTGTGTGGCTAGGAGATGTTGACTACCTCGCCTGGTCTACAGGAGGGCGTGGGTTCGATCCCAGACCCTGACGCTGCCTGCCGCTGCTGCTGTATATTTGTGTTTGGCTGGGAGATGTTGACTACCTTGCCTGGTATACAGGAGGTCGTGGGTTCGATCCCAGACCCTGACAATGCCTGCTGCTGCTGTATAGTTGTGTGTGGCTAGGATATGTTGACTACATCGCCTGGTCTACAGGAGGTCGTGGGTTCGATCCCAGACCCTGACGATGCCTGCCGCTGCTGCTGTATATTTGTGTTTGGCTAGGAGATGTTGACTACCTCGCCTGGTATACAGGAGGTCGTGGGTGCTATCCGAACGCTTTGACGCCTCCACCTCTTTCTCGACCACCTCCTCCACCTCCTCCACCACCTCCACCACCTCCTCCACCACCACCTCCACCACCTGCACCTCCAACTCCACCACCACCTCCTCCACCTCCTCCACCACCACCACCTCCTCCACCACCTCCACCACCTCCACCTTCCTCCACCACCTCCACCACCTCTACCACCTCCACCACCACCTCCACCACCACCACATCCACCTCATCCTCCACCACATCCACCTCATCCACCTCCACCACCTCCACCACCTCCTCCACCACCTCTACATCCTCCACCTCCTCCACCACCTCCACCACCACCTCCACCACAACCTCCTCCTCCACCACCTCCACCACCTCCATGTCCTCCTCCACCACCTACACCACCACCTCCACCACCTCCTGCACCACCACCACCACCTCTACCTGCTCCACCTCCACCACCTACACCAACTCCTACACCACCTACACCACCTCAACCTCCACCACCTCCACCTTCCTCCATCACCTCATCCACCTCCACCACCACCTCCACCACAACCTCCTCCTCCACCACCACCACCTCCTCCTCCACCACCTACACCACCTCTATCTCCACCTCCTCCTCCACCACCTACACCAACTCCACCTCCTCCTCCTCCAACACCTCCACCACCTCCACCACCTCCACCTCCTCCACCACCTCCTGCACCACCTCTACCTGCTCCACCACCTACACCAACTCCTACACCACCTCCTCCTCCACCACCACCTCTACCTCCTCCTCCACCACCTCCACCTCCTCCACCACCTACACCACCTACACTACCTCCACCACCTCCACCACCTCTACCTCCTCCACCACCTCCACCTCCTCCTCCTCCACCACCTCTACCTGCTCCACCTCCTCCACCACCTCTACCTCCTCCACCACCTACACCACCTACACCACCTCCACCTCGTCCACCTCCAACACCACCACCTCCTCCACCACCTCCTCCTCCACCACCTACACCACCACCACCACCTCCTACACCACCACCACCACCACCTCCTCCTCCACCACCACCTCCTCCACCACCACCTCCACCACCACCACCACCACCTCAACCTCCACCACCTCCACCTCCTCCACCTCCTCGTCCCCGTAGAGCGAGAGGATCTCTCGGACCACGACGTCACGGGGGCTGCCTCCGCTGCTCCACCCCCTCTGATTGCTCCACCTCCTCCGGCGTCGTCCTCTGGGGGTGGTGGACACTTTGAGAGGGAGGACAGCGGTGGGACGCGACTCTCCTCCACCTCCTCCAACCTCTCCTCCCTCACGCCTCTCGCTCCCAACACAGGTTGATGATGACTTTGTGGGTGGGTGGGTGGGGTTCACGGTGACCGTGTGGGTGGGTGGGGTTCACGTGGTGGTGGTGGTGGACGTGGTGGTGGTGGTAGACGTGGTGGTGGACGTGGTGGTGGACTCCTCGGTCCGCAGGGAGTGCGGGCGAGCTGCTTCGTGGCTGGGTGGACTCTGAGCGAGTGCGCTGGGCGAGTGCGGTGGACGTAGTGGTGGTGATGGTGGTGGACGTGGTGATGGTGGACGTGGTGGTGGTGGTGGTGGACGTGGTGGTGGTGGTGGTGGACGTGGTGGTGGTGGACGTGGTGATGGTGATGGTGGTGATGGTGGACGTAGTGGTGGTGGTGATGGTGGACGTGGTGGATGTGGTGGACGTGGTGTTGGTGGTGGTGGTGATGGTGGACGTAGTGGTGGTGGTGATGGTGGACGTGGTGGTGGACGTGGTGGTGGACGTGGTGGATGTGGTGGACGTGGTGTTGGTGGTGGTGGTGATGGTGGACGTGGTGGTGGTGGACTCCCCGGTCCGCAGGGAGTGCGGGCGAGCTGCTGCGTGGCTGGGTGGACTCTGAGCGAGTGCGCTGGGCGACTGCGGTGGACGTGGTGGTGGTGGTGGACGTGGTGGTGGTGATGGTAGTGGTGATGGTGGACGTGGTGGTGGTGGACGTGGTGATGGTGGACGTGGTGGTGGTGATGGTAGTGGTGGACGTCGTGGTGGACGTGGTGGTGATGCTGATGGTGGACTCCTCGTTCAGCAGGGAGTGCGGGCGAGCTGCTGCGTGGCTGGGTGGACTCTGAGCGAGTGCGCTGGGCGACTGCGGTGGACGTCGTGGTGGTGGTGATGGTGATGGTGGTGGTGATGGTGGTGGTGATGGTGGTGGTGATGGTGGTGGACGTGGTGATGGTGGACGTGGTGGTGGTGGTGGTGGTGATGGTGGTGATGGTGGACTCCCCGGTCCGCAGGGAGTGCGGGCGAGCTGCTGCGTGGCTGGGTGGACTCTGAGCGAGTGCGCTGGGCGACTGCGGTGGACGTCGTGATGGTGGTGGACGTGGTGGTGATGGTGGACGTGGTGGTGGTGATGGTAGTGGTGGACGTCGTGGTGGACGTGGTGGTGATGCTGATGGTGGACTCCTCGTTCAGCAGGGAGTGCGGGCGAGCTGCTGCGTGGCTGGGTGGACTCTGAGCGAGTGCGCTGGGCGACTGCGGTGGACGTGGTGGTGGTGGTGGTGGTGATGGTGGTGGTGGACGTGGTGGTGGACGTGGTGGTGGTGATGGTAGTGGTGATGGTGGACGTGGTGGTGGTGGACTCCCCGGTCCTCAGGGAGTGCGGGCGAGCTGCTGCGTGGCTGGGTGGACTCTGAGCGAGTGCGCTGGGCGACTGCGGTGGACGTCGTCTTCTGCATCCACGACAGCTCGCTGCTGGTCTGGAACCTGGATTGGCTGGACGCTGCACCACGTGGGGCCTTCCGCCAGGTCCAGGTCAGAGGTCGGAGGTCGGAGGTCGGGGGTCGGAGGTCGGGCGACACGCGCGAAGGGCAACGGTCCCCCAGGTAGCCTCTAGCAGGGCTGTAGGGGCAAGTGCAGTGTTAGACACACACAGACAAAGCTCCCCCAGGTAGCCTCTAGCAGGGCTGTAGGGGCAAATGCAGTGTTAGACACACACAGACAAAGCTCCCCCAGGTAGCCTCTAGCAGGGCTTTAGGGGCAAATGCAGTGTTAGACACACAGAGACAAAGCTCCCCCAGGTAGCCTCTAGCAGGGCTGTAGGGGCAAGTGCTGCTAGTGGCTAGTAGCAGCACCACCTATGAAGGCTGCTGGCACTGTGGCACACACACACACGTCACACACACACACGTCACACACACACACACGTCACACACACACACACGTCACACACATGTCACACACACACGTCACACACACACGTCACACACACACGTCACACACACGTCACACACACACACGTCACACACACACACATCACAAACACACGTCACACACACACGTCACACACACGTCACACACACACACACACACGCATCACACACACACACGCACGTCACACACACGTCACACACACACACGTCACACACACACACACACGCGTCACACACACGTCACACACACGTCACACACACGTCACACACACATCACACACACACACACGTCGCACACACACGTCACACACACGCGTCACACACACACACGTCACACACACACACGTCACACACACACACGTCACACACGTCACACACACGTCACACACACACACGTCACACACACACACGTCACACACACACACACACGTCACACACACGTCACACACACTCACACACGTCACACACACACACGTCACACACACACACACACACGTCACACGTCACACACACGTCACACACACACACACACGTCACACACACGTCACACACACGTCACACACACGTCACACACACACACGTCACACACGTCACACACACGTCACACACACACGTCACACACACACGTCACACACACACACATCACACACACACGTCACACACACACGTCACACACACACACGTCACACACACACGTCACACACACACACATCACACACACACGTCACACACACACGTCACACACACACACGTCACACACACACACACACACGTCAGACACACACACGTCACACACACACACACACGTCACACACACACACACGTCACACACACACACACACGTCACACACACACATGTCACCACACACGTCACACACACGTCACACACACACGTCACACACACACACGTCACACACACACACGTCACACACACATGTCACACACACGTCACACACACACACACGTCACACACACACACACGTCACACACACACACACACACGTCACACACACGTCACACACACACACACGTCACACACACACACGTCACACACACACGTCACACACACACACACGTCACACACACGTCACACACACACACACACACGTCACACACACACACACACACGTCACACACACACACACACACGTCACACACACACGTCACACACACACGTCACACACACACACACACGTCACACACACACACACACGTCACACACACACACGTCACACACACGTCACACACACACACACACGTCACACACACACACACACGTCACACACACACACGTCACACACACACACACGTCACACACACGCGTCACACACACACACACACGTCACACACACACGTCACACACACACACACGTCACACACACACACGTCACACACGTCACACCCACGCTCCCCATCCTCCCCGTCGACCAGGTGAGCTTCACGTCACACACACACGTCACACTCACACGTCACACACACACACACACGTCACACACACACACACACGTCACACACACGTCACACACACACACGTCACACACACACGTCACACACACACACACGTCACACACACACGTCACACACACACACGTCACACACACACGTCACACACACACGTCACACACACACGTCACACACACACACACGTCACACACGTCACACACATCACACACGTCACACACACACGTCACACATATCACACACGTCACACACACGTCACACACACACACGTCACACACACACGTCACACACACACACGTCACACACACACACACACGTCACACACACACACACGTCACACACACACACACGTCACACACACACACGTCACACACACGTCACACACACGTCACACACACACGTCACACACACATGTCACACACGTCACACACACGTCACACACACGTCACACACACACACTCACACACGTCACACACACACACGTCACACACACATGTCACACACGTCACACACACGTCACACACACGTCACACACACGTCACACACACGTCACACACACACACGTCACACACACACGTCACACACACACACGTCACACACACACGTCACACACACGTCACACCCACGCTCCCCCTCCTCCCCGTCCACCAGGTGAGCTTCACGTCACACACACACGTCACACACACGTCACACACACACACTCACACACGTCACACACACACACACGTCACACACACGTCACACACCCACGCTCCCCACCCTCCCCGTCCACCAGGTGAGCTTCACGTCACACACACACACGTCACACACACACACGTCACACACCTCACACACACGTCACACACACACACGTCACACACCTCACACACACGTCACACACACACACACACGTCACACACACACGTCACACACACACACGTCACACACACACACACACGTCACACACACACACACACGTCACACACACACGTCACTCACACGTCACACGCTCCCCGCCCTCCCCGTCCGCCAGGTGAGCTTCACGTCACACACACACACACGTCACACACACGTCACACACACACACGTCACACACACACACGTCACACACACACACACACGTCACACACACGTCACACACACGTCACACACACGTCACACACACACGTCACACACACGTCACACACACACACGTCACACACACACACGTCACACACACACCTCACACACACCTCACACACACGTCACACACACACACATGTCACACACGTCACACACACGTCACACACACACACGTCACACACACGTCACACACGTCACACACACGTCACACACACACACACGTCACACACACACACGTCACACACACACACATGTCACACACACACACACGTCACACACACACACATGTCACACACACACACACACGTCACACACACACGTCACACACACACACACGTCACACACACCACACACACGTCACACACACGTCACACACACACACACACACCTCACACACACACACACACGTCACACACACGTCACACACACGTCACACACACACACACACACCTCACACACACACGTCACACACACGTCACACACACACACGTCACACACACGTCACACGCTCCCCACCCTCCCCGTCCGCCAGGTGAGCTTCACGTCACACACACACACACACGTCACACACACACACACACGTCACACACACACGTCACACACACACACACACGTCACACACACACGTCACACACACACACGTCACACACACACGTCACACACACACGTCACACACACACGTCACACACACACACACGTCACACACGTCACACACATCACACACGTCACACACACACGTCACACATATCACACACGTCACACACACGTCACACACACACACGTCACACACACACACGTCACACACACACACACACACGTCACACACACACACACGTCACACACACACACACACACACACGTCACACACACACACGTCACACACACGTCACACACACACACGTCACACACACGTCACACACACACACGTCACACACACGTCACACACACACGTCACACACCTCACACACACGTCACACACACACGTCACACACACACACACGTCACACACACACGTCACACACCTCACACACACGTCACACACACACACACGTCACACACGTCACACACACACACTCACACACGTCACACACACACACGTCACACACACACGTCACACACACGTCACACACGTCACACACGTCACACACACACACACACGTCACACACACACGTCACACACACACACGTCACACACACACACACACGTCACACACACGTCACACACACACACACACGTCACACACACGTCACACACACACACACGTCACACACACACACGTCACACACACACACGTCACACACACACACGTCACACACACGTCACACACACACACGTCACACACACGTCACACACACACACGTCACACACACACGTCACACACACGTCACACACACACACACGTCACACACACGTCACACACACACACGTCACACACACGTCACACACACACACGTCACACACACACACGTCACACACACACACACGTCACACACACACACGTCACACACACACACACACACGTCACACACACACGTCACACACACACACACACGTCACACACACACACGTCACACACACACACACGTCACACACACACACACACACGTCACACACACACGTCACACACACACACACGTCACACACACACGTCACACACACACACGTCACACACACACACGTCACACACACACACACACACGTCACACACACACACACACGTCACACACACACGTCACACACACACTCACACACACGTCACACACACGTCACACACACGTCACACACACACGTCACACACGTCACACACACGTCACACACGTCACACACACGTCACACACACACACACGTCACACACACGTCACACACGTCACACACACGTCACACACACACACACACGTCACACACACGTCACACACACGTCACACACACACGTCACACACACACGTCACACACACACACGTCACACACGTCACACACACACGTCACACACGACACACACACACGTCACACACACACACACACGTCACACACACACACACACGTCACACACACACACACGTCACACACACCACACACGTCACACACACCACACACGTCACACACACACGTCACACACACACACGTCACACACACACACACACGTCACACACACGTCACACACACACACACACGTCACACACACGTCACACACACACGTCACACACACACACACGTCACACACACACACACGTCACACACACACACACGTCACACACACACACACGTCACACACACACGTCACACACACACACACACGTCACACACACACGTCACACACACACACACACACACGTCACACACACCACACACGTCACACACACACGTCACACACACACACGTCACACACACACACACACACACGTCACACACACGTCACACACACACACACACACACGTCACACACACGTCACACACACACGTCACACACACACACACGTCACACACACACACACGTCACACACACACACACACACACCTCACACACACGTCACACACGTCACACGTCACACACGCACGCCGCCCACCCTCCCCGTCCGCCAGGTGAGCTTCACGTCACACACACACACACGTCACACACACACACGTCACACACACACACACGTCACACACACACACACGTCACACACACACACACACACGTCACACACACACGTCACACACACACCTCACACACACGTCACACACACACACGTCACACACGTCACACACACGTCACACACACACGTCACACACACACACGTCACACACGTCACACACGTCACACACACACACACACGTCACACACACACACTCACACACGTCACACACGTCACACACACGTCACACACCGCCCACCCTCCCCGTCCACCAGGTGAGCTTCACGTCACACACACACACACATCACACACACACACGTCACACACACACACACACACACGTCACACACACGTCACACACACACGTCACACACACACACACACGTCACACACACACACGTCACACACACGTCACACACACACGTCACACACCGCCCGCCCTCCCCGTCCACCAGGTGAGCTTCACGTCACACACACACACGTCACACACATGTCACACACACACACACGTCACACACACGTCACACACACACACACGTCACACACACACACACACGTCACACACACACACCTCACACCCACGCTCCCCGCCCTCCCCGTCCACCAGGTGAGCTTCACGTCACACACACACACACACGTCACACACACGTCACACACACACACGTCACACACACGTCACACACACACGTCACACACACACGTCACACACACACGTCACACACACACACACGTCACACACACGTCACACACACACACGTCACACACACACACGTCACACACACGCTCCCCACCCTCCCCGTCCACCAGGTGAGCTTCACGTCACGGATCCCCACGGCGCTCACCCCTGCCGATGCCCGCACCATCGCACGCTCCGTCCCGGTCTTCTCCTCCACCTCCTCCGCCGCCTCCTCCACCGCCTCCTCCACCGCCTCCACCGCCTCCTCCACCGCCTCCTCCACCGCCTCCTCCACCTCCGCCTCGTCGCCGACGCTGGAGAGGGTTGGGGCGGTGACGCTCCACGCGGACGGGGCCTTGTGCCGCTGGGAGCTGGAGCTGGGCGGCGGCGGAGGCGGCGGAGGCGGTGGAGGCGGTGGAGGCGGTGGAGGCGTGCGGAGTGCGGTGGTGGCGCGCCGTGGTTGTGGTGGCGGTGGAGGCGGTGGTGGAGGCGGTGGTGGCGGGGGTCACACCGCTCCTGTGCGTGGTGCCGTGGGACACCCGGTGCTGCCCCTGCTGCTCACCACCGCGTGGAGGAGGTGAGGGGGGGTGGGGGGGAGTTGGTGGAGGAGGTGGAGGAGGAGGTGCAGGGGGAGGAGGTGGTGGAGGAGGTGGAGAAGGAGGAGGAGGTGAAGGCTGAGGAGAAGGTGGAGGTGGTGGAGGAGGTGGAGGAGGAGGAGGAGGAGGAGGTGGGGGAGGTGGGGGAGGTGGAGGAGGTGGAGGGGGAGGAGGAGGTGGAGGAGGAGGTGGAGGGGGAGGAGGTGGAGGAGGAGGAGGTGGTGGAGGAGGTGGAGGAGGAGGAGGAGGAGGAGGAGGTGGTGGAGGAGGTGTAGGGGGAGGAGGAGGAGGTGAATGCTGAGGAGAAGGTGGTGGAGGTGGAGTTGTAGGGGAAGAAGGAGGTGGTGGAGGTGGAGGGGGAGGAGGTGGAGGAGGTGGGGGAGATGGAGGAGGTGGAGTTGGAGGGGGAGGAGGTGGAGGAGGGGGGGGAGATGGAGGAGGTGGAGTTGGAGGGGGAGGAGGAGGTGGAGGAGGCGGTGGAGGAGGAGGAGGTGGAGGCAGACACGGCAATGGCCGCTCACCCATCATCCTCACCTCTCGGTCCCAACAGCTCCGACGCCGGCGACTTCGACTCCGACGACGAGGAGGAGGAGGAGGAGGACGAGGTGAAGGAGGAGGTGAAGGAGGAGGTGAAGGAGGAGGTGAAGGAGGAGGTGAAGGAGGAGGTGGAGGCTGTGGGCGTGGGGAGCGAGCTGGTGCTGTGGCGCGTGGCGCCAGTAGGAGCCCTCGCCCACGCCGGGGGCCTCGAGGAAGTGGCCAGGGTCAGCGGGAGAGGGCACAACGCTCGATTCCTGTCGGTCGCCTGGCTGCCCACGCTGGTGCCCGCCGCTTGCCTGGGTGGGTGGGTGGGTTGGTTGGTGGGTGGGTTGGTGGGTGGGTGGGTGGGTGGGTGGGTGGGTTGGTGGGTGGGTGGGTGAGTAGGTGGGTGGGTGAGTAGGTGGGTGGGTGGGTGAGTGGGTGGGTGAGTGGGTGGGTGGGTGAGTGGGTGGGTGGGTGAGTGGGTGGGTGGGTGAGTGGGTGGGTGGGTGAGTGGGTGGGTGGGTGGGTGAGTGGGTGGGTGGGTGGGTGAGTGGGTGGGTTGGTGGGTGAGTAGGTGGGTTGGTGGGTGGGTGGGTGAGTGGGTGGGTGGGTGGGTGAGTGGGTGAGCGAGTGGGCGATTGAGTGACTGTAGATCCGTGTGGATCTCTCCCTCCCTCTCCTCCCTCTCCTCCCCCCGCCCCCCCCCCGTCCCGGCCACCTTTGTCTCCCCAGCCCCGCTGTGGCCATCGCTGAGTGCGTGCTTTGTGGCGTGGACGGGGGCTTCTCTGCGCCTCTACCAGGCCATCGTGGACGCTCGCAAACTCCTGCACCGTCTGGCCCGGCACCCAGACTCGGTGGTACGGTGGGGTTCATGGTGACCCTGTGGGTGGGTGGGTGGGGCTCACGGTGGGTGGGTGGGGCTCACGGTGGGTGGGGCTCACGGTGGGTGGGTGGGGCTCACGGTGACCCTGTGGGTGGGTGGGGCTCACGGTGACCCTGTGGGTGGGTGGGGTTCACGGTGACCCTGTGGGTGGGTGGGGCTCACGGTGACCCTGTGGGTGGGTGGGGCTCACGGTGGGTGGGTGGGGCTCACGGTGACCCTGTGGGTGGGTGGGGCTCACGGTGGGTGGGGCTCACGGTGGGTGGGGCTCACGGTGACCCTGTGGGTGGGTGGGGCTCACGGTGGGTGGGGCTCACGGTGACCATGTGGGTGGGTGGGGCTCGCGGTGGGTGGGGTTCACGGTGACCCTGTGGGTGGGTGGGTGGGGTTCACGGTGACCCTGTGGGTGGGTGGGTGGGGTTCACGGTGACCCTGTGGGTGGGTGGGGCTCACGGTGACCCTGTGGGTGGGTGGGTGGGGCTCACGGGGACCCTGTGGGTGGGTGGGGCTCACGGTGACCCTGTGGGTGGGTGGGGCTCACGGTGACCCTGTGGGTGGGTGGGGCTCACGGTGACCCTGTGGGTGGGTGGGGCTCACGGTGGGTGGGTGGGGCTCACGGTGACCCTGTGGGTGGGTGGGTGGGGTTCACGGTGGCCGTGTGGGTGGGTGGGTGGGTTGGTTGATTCTTTGAACCGTTCCTAGGCCTCTCCTAGGTCGACTCAGCCTCAACTGAGAGTAGCTGCTGTAGCAGTGGTGTAGTCAAGATCGGCCTCTGTGGAGGAGGCTCGTGAAGGACGCTGCTACTGGGCAGTTGGAGGCAGTCGCCCACCAACAACAACGGAGGGCGGAGGAGCGACGCTCACAACAACGAGCGGAGCGCCGGGTGGCTAAATCACAGCGGGTTGGCACAGTAAGGGGGGCACAGGTGGTGCATCAGCCAGCAGTCATCTCAGTCAGTCGACCCGTGGCACCTGCTGGGTCTGCCCCGTGACCTCCTGCCAGCGGGCGTTCGACACTTCACGTGGCCTCAGGGTGCACATAGCCTGGCACAAAGCGTCGTGGTGACGTCACCGCCACTTAGTGGCGAATGGCGGTTGTTGTTGTTGTGTCTCTGTGTCTGTGTGTGTCTCTGTGTGTGTCTGTGTGTGTGTCTCTGTCTGTGTGTGTCTGTGTGTGTGTCTTTGTGTATGTTTCTGTGTGTGTGTCTCTGTGTGTGTGTCTCTTGTGTGTGTCTGTGTGTGTTTCTGTGTGTGTGTCTCTGTGTGTTTCTCTGTGTGTGTGTCTGTGTGTGTGTCTCTGTGTTTCTCTGTGTGTGTCTGTGTGTCTCTGTGTGTCTCTGTGTGTGTCTGTGTGTGTGTCTCTGTGTGTGTGTCTCTGTGTGTGTCTCTGTGTGTCTGTCTCTGTGTGTGTCTGTGTGTTTTTCTGTGTGTGTGTCTGTGTGTGTCTCTGTGTGTGTCTCTGTGTGTGTCTCCGTGTGTCTCTGTGCGTATGTGTGTCTCTCTGTGCGTCTCTCTGTGTGTGTGTCTCTCTGTGTGCCACAGTGCCGGTAGCCTTCACAGACACTGCTGCTGCTACTCGCTACCAACAGCACTTGCCCCCTGCAGTCTGCTGAGGCTACGCGGGGGACCTTTGTCTCTGTCTTTATCCGTGCAGGGATCATTGGGCATCGAAATCATCAGCGACTCGTCTGCCAAGCGTGCGAGCTGCATCGGAGAGCTCCACACCATCGCCACCAGGGTACAGCGTCATCATCACCATGATCATCATCACCATGATCGTCATCATCATCGTCATCATCGTCACCATCGTCACCATCATCAGCGACTCGTCTGCCAAGCTAGCCAGCTGCATCGGAGAGCTCCACACCATCGCCACCTGGGTACAGCGTCATCATCACCATCGTCACCATCATCATCATCACCATCATCATCACCATCATCATCACCATCATCACCATCATCATCACCATCGTCACCATCATCGTCACCATCACCATCGTCGCCATCATCACAATCGTCACCATCATTGCCATCATCGTCATCACCATCACCACCGTCATCACCATCATCACCATCATCATCACCATCGTCACCATCATCATCACCACCATCACCACCAGGATTTCTCTCCCTGTGTCTCTCTGTGTCTCTGTGTCACTGTGTCTCAGTGTCTCTGTTTGTGTCTGTGTCGCAGCGTGTCCGTGTCTCTGTGTTTCTCTGTGTCTCTGCGTGTCTCAGTGTCTCTGCGTGTGTCTCAGTGTCTCTGTGTCTCTCTGTATCTCTGTCTCTGTGTGTCACAGCGTGTCTCTCTGTGTCTCTGTGTCCCTGTGTCTCTGTGTCTCTCTGTCTCTGTGTCTCTGTGTGTCACAGCGTGTCTCTCTGTGTCTCTGTGTCCCTGTGTCTCTCTGTATCTCTGTCTCTGTGTCTCTGTGTGTCACAGCGTGTCTCTCTATGTCTGTGTCACTGTGTCTCTCTGTGTCTGTGTCACTGTGTCTCTGTGTGTCTCTGTATCTCTGTGTCACAGCGTGTCTCTCTTTGTCTCTGTGTCACAGCGTGTCTCTGTGTCTCTGTGTCTCTGTCTCTCCCTGTGTCTCTGTCTCTCCCTGTGTCTCTGTCTCTCCCTGTGTCTCTGTCTCTCTCTGTGTCTCTGTCTCTCCCTGTGTCTCTGTCTCTCTCTGTGTCTCTGTCTCTCCCTGTGTCTCTGTGTCTCCGTCTCTCCCTGTGTCTCTGTCTCTCTCTGTGTCTCTGTCTCTCCCTGTGTCTCTGTCTCTCCCTGTGTCTCTGTCTCTCCCTGTGTCTCTGTGTCTCCGTCTCTCCCTGTGTCTCTGTCTCTCCCTGTGTCTCTGTGTCTCCGTCTCTCCCTGTGTCTCTGTCTCTCCCTGTGTCTCTGTGTCTCTGTCTCTCTCTGTGTCCCTGTCTCTCTCTGTGTCTCTGTCTCTCCCTGTGTCTCTGTCTCTCCCTGTGTGTCTCTGTCTCTCTCTGTGCCACAGCGTGTCTCTCTGTGTCTCTGTCTCTCCCTGTGTCTCTGTCTCTCTCTGTGTCCCTGTCTCTCTCTGTGTCTCTGTCTCTCCCTGTGTCTCTGTCTCTCCCTGTGTCTCTGTGTCTCTGTGTCTCTGTCTCTCCCTGTGTCTCTGTCTCTCCCTGTGTCTCTGTCTCTCCCTGCGTCTCTGTCTCTCCCTGTGTCTCTGTGTCTCTCCCTCTGTCTCTGTCTCTCCCTGTGTCTCTGTGTCTCTGTGTCTCTGTCTCTCCCTGTGTCTCTGTCTCTCCCTGTGTCTCTGTCTCTCCCTGCGTCTCTGTCTCTCCCTGTGTCTCTGTGTCTCTCCCTGTGTCTATGTGTCTCTGTGTGTCTCTGTGTGTCTCTGTGTCTCTGTGTCACAGCGTGTCTCTCTATGTCTCTGTGTCACAGCGTGTCTCTGTGTCTCAGCGTGTCTCTGTGTCTCTCCCCGTGTCTCTGTGTCTCTCCCCCTGTCTCTGTGTCTCTCTGTATCTCTGTCTCTGTGTGTCACAGCGTGTCTCACTGTGTCTCAGTGTCTCTGCGTGTGTCTGTGTCGCAGCGTGTCTCTGTGTCTCTGTGTCTCTCCCTGTGTCTATGTGTCTCTGTGTCTCTGTGTCGCAGCGTGTCTCTCTATGTCTCTGTGTCTCAGCGTGTCTCTCCCCGTGTCTCTGTGTCTCTGCATATCTCTGTCTCTCCCCGTGTCTCTGCGTATCTCTGTGTCACAGCGTGTCTCTGTGTTTCTGTCTCTCCCTGTGTCTCTGTCTCTCTGTGTCTCTTTGCCACAACGTGTCTCTGTGTGTCTCTGTGTCTCTGCGTGTCTCTGCGTCTCTGTGTCACAGCGTGTCTCTCTGTCTCATTGTCTCTGTCTCTCCCTGTGTCTCTGTCTCTCTGTACCTCTGTATCTCAGTGTCTGTGTGTCTCTGTCTCTCCCTGTGTCTCTGTGTCTCTCCCTGTCTCTGTCTCTCTGTGTCTCTGTGTCACAGCGTGTCTCTCAGTGTCTCTGTGTCTCTGTGTCGCAGCTTGTCTCTGTGTCTCTGTCTCTCCCTGTGTCTCTGTCTCTCCCTGTGTCTCTGTCTCTCCCTGTGTCTCTGTCTCTCCCTGTGTCTCTGTCTCTGTGTGTCTCTGTGTCACAGCGTGTCTCTCTGTGTCTCTGTATCTCTGTCTCTCCCTGTGTCTCTGTCTCTCCTTTTGTCTCTGTCTCTCCTTTTGTCTCTGTCTCTCTGTGTCTCTTTGCCACAGCGTGTCTCTCTGTGTCTCTGTCTCTCCCTGTGTCTCTGTCTCTCCCTGTGTCTCTGTCTCTCTGTTTGTCTCTGTGTTTCTCCCTGTGTCTGTGTGTTGCAGCGCGTCTCTCTGTGTCTCTGTCTCTCCCTGTGTCTCTGTCTCTCCCTGTGTCTCTGTCTCTCTGTGTCTCTCTGCCACAGCGTGTCTCTCTGTGTCTCTGTCTCCCTGTGTCTCTGTCTCTCTGTGCCTCTGTGTCTCCCTGTGTCTCTGGGTCTCCCTGTGTCTCTGTCTCTCTGTGTCTCTGTGCCACAGCGTGTCTCTCTGTGTCTCTGTCTCTCCCTGTGTCTCTGTCTCTCCCTGTGTCTCTGTCTCTCCCTGTGTCTCTGTCTCTCCCTGTGTCTCTGTCTCTCCCTGTGTCTCTGTCTCGCCCTGTGTCTCTGTCTCTCCCTGTGTCTCTGTGTCTCTGTCTCTCCCTGTGTCTCTGTCTCTCCCTGTGTCTCTGTCTCTCTGTGTCTCTGTGCCACAGCGTGTCTCTCTGTGTCTCTGTCTCTCCCTGTGTCTCTGTCTCTCTGTGTCTCTGTGCCACAGCGTGTCTCTCTGTGTCTCTGTCTCTCCCTGTGTCTCTGTCTCTCTGTGTCTGTGTGTCGCAGCGCGTCTCTGTGTCTCTGTGCCACAGCGTGTCTCTGTGTGTCTCACTGTGTCTCTGTGTGTCTCACTGTGTCTCTGTGTGTCTCTTTGTCTCTCCCTGTGTCGCTGTGTGTCTCTCTGTGTCTCTGTGTCTCTCCCTGTGTCTCTGTGTGTCTCTGTGTCACAGCGTGTTTCTGTCTCTCCCTGTGTCTCTGTCTCTCCCCTGTGTCTCTGTCTCTCTGTGTCTGTGTGTCGCAGCGTGTCTCTGAGGTGCAGCTGATGCACGTCTTCCAGGAGGACTTCATCTTGGGCCATCGACACCACGATGTCTCCACCTCACACGGTGATGGGGTGCGGGGTGATGGTGGCGATGGTGGTTGTGGTGGTGGTGATGGTGGTGGTGATGGTGGTGATGGTGGTGATGGTGGTGGTGGTGATGGTGGTGGTGGTGATGATGGTGGTGATGGTGGTGATGGTGATGGTGGTGATGGTGATGGGGGTTGTGATGATGGTGGTGATGGTGATAGGGGTGGTCGTGATGGGGGTGGTGATGGTGATGGTGGTGATGATGGTGGTGATGATGGTGATGATGGTGGTGATGGTGGTGATGGTAATGGGGGTTGTGATGATGGTGGTGATGGTGATAGGGGTGGTCGTGATGGGGGTGGTGGTGTGATGGTGGTGGTGATGGTGATAGGGGTGGTCGTGATGGGGGTGGTGGTCGTGATGGGGGTGGTGATGGTGATAGGGGTGGTCGTGATGGGGGTGGTGGTGGTGGTGGGAGTGGTGGTGGGAGTGGTGTGGTGGTGGTGATGATGGTGGTAATGATGGTGATGATGGTGGTGATGATGATGGTGGGTTATGGGGGTGGTGATTGGGTGGTGATGGTGATAGGGGTGGTCGTGATGGGGGTGGTGGTGGTGGTGGTGGGAGTGGTGGTGATGATGGTGGTGGTGGTGGTGGGAGTGGTGTGATGGTGGTGGTGATGGTGGTGATGGTGATAGGGGTGGTCGTGATGGGGGTGGTGGTGGGAGTGGTGTGATGGTCGTGATGATGATGATGGTGGTGGTGATGGTCGTGATGGGGGTGGTGGTGGTGGGAGTGGTGTGATGGTGGTGATGATGGTAGTAATGATGGTGATGATGGTGGTGATGATGGTGGTGATGATGATGGTGGGTTATGGGGGTAGTGATGGTGATAGGGGTGGTGGTGGTGGTGGTGGGAGTGGTGTGATGGTGGTGATGATGATGATGATGCTGGTGATGATGCCGGTAATGATGGTGATGATGGTGGTGGGTTATGGGGGTGGTGATTGGGTGGTGATGGGGGTAGTGATGGTGGTGCTGATGGTGATGGTCGTGATGATGCTGGTGATGATGGTGATTCTGGTGATGCTGGTGGTGATGGTGGTGATGATGGTGGTGGTGATGCTGGTGGTGATGGTGGTGTGATTGCAATGTGTGTGATGACGCTGCTACGCTCCTCGCTGCGGTGAGAGCCAGCATCTCACAGGCGCTGGGAACGTCCCAATTCCAATCTCGCCTGGGGCCACTTGCCCCCTGAGCGCCGTTTCTAAACCACCACATCGACATCATCATTAGACCTCCTTTTGCCAGTATCAACATATAATAATAACAACAGGGTTTTTCCCCTTTTTGCTGGCAAAACAAAACTGAAACCTTTTTTTTATCAAGGATTCATGTTTACTGCATTAACCACGATAACCTGCGGTCAAAATGCAAACAAATCACACACTATGATAATTGATGCACTGTCCTTGAAACTGATTGGTCCACGCCAAGGGACGGCTTTTGCCTGAGCCTCGACCCCAAATTGGTGCTCGACCAGATGACTCCCCAAAAGGACGTCACCACAGCTCAAAGACAATGCCGCTGTCGAAGTAACGAGGGCTCAGGATGAGCATCTACATCATTATTAGATCTCATTTTGCCGGTACCAACATATAATAATAACAACAGGGTTTTTCCCCTTTTTTCTGGCAAAACAAAATTGAAACCTCTTTTAAACAATGATCCATGTTTACTGCATTAACCACGATAACCTGCGGTCAAAATGCAAACAAAACACACACACTATGATAATTGATGCACTGTCCTTGAAACTGATTGGCCCACGCCAAGGGACGGCTTTTGCCTGAGCCTCGACCCCAAATTGGTGCTCGACCAGATGATGACTCCCCAAAAGGACGTCACCACAGCTCAAAGACAATGCCGCTGTCGAAGTAACGAGGGCTCGGGGTGAGCATCTACATCATCATTAGACCTCCTTTTGCCGGTACCAACATATAATAATAATAATAACAACAGGGTTTTTCCCCTTTTTTCTTGCAACAAAACTGAAACCTCTTTTAAACAATGATCCATGTTTACTGCATTAACCACGATAACCTGCGGTCAAAATGCAAACAAAACACACACACTATGATAATAATTGATGCACTGTCCTTGAAACTGATTGGCCCACGCCAAGGGACGGCTTTTGCCTGAGCCTCGACCCCAAATCGGTGCTTGACCAGATTGACGCCAAACAAAGGCCTTCGATGTAATTTACCACGGCGGCAAAACCCCCGCCCCCTCCCCTCCCTTCGCCGTGAACGCGAGTGCCCGGCGACTCTTTGACCCCTCCTGGCCACGGGAAAGCCCACGGCGTAGTTAGAGCCTACCGGGGGCGATCCTTTGTCTTTGTGTCGGCAAAACGGCGGCAGGAGGAGGAGGAGGAGGAGGAGGCGGCGGAGGCGGTAGATACAGGGAGCGTTTCTTCCTGGTGCTGCTGGAGAAGGATGAGAGACGCCTCGCCAGCAAGCTCAGCATGTGGAGCGTCGCCCTACGCTCACCGCACCGACCCAGCGGTACCGGACAACGCGGCACCGCCGCGCCAGGCTCGGTGCACGCTCTGTCCGTGTGTGTGTGTGTGTGTCTCTGTGTGTGTGTCTGTGTGTGTGTGTGTCTGTGTGTGTGTGTCTGTGTGTGTGTGTGTCTCTTCGTGTGTGTGTCTGTGTGTGTGTGTGTCTCTGCGTGTGTGTGTGTCTCTCCGTGTGTGTTTCTGTGTGTGTGTGTCTCTGCGTGTGTGTGTGTGTCTCTCCGTGTGTGTGTGTCTCTGTGTGTGTGTGTGTGTCTCTGTGTGTGTGTGTCTCTGTGTGTGTGTGTCTCTTCGTGTGTGTGTCTCTGTGTGTGTGTGTTTCTCCGTGTGTGTGTCTCTCCGTGTGTCTCTCTGTGTGTCTCTGTGTGTGTGTCTCCCTGTGTATCTGTGTGTGTGTCTCTGTGTGTGTCTCTGTGTGTGTCTCTGTGTGTGTGTCTCTCCGTGTGTGTGTGTCTCTCCGTGTGTGTGTGTCTCTGCGTGTGTGTGTCTCTGTGTGTGTGTGTGTGTCTCTGCGTGTGTGTGTGTCTCTCCGTGTGTGTTTCTGTGTGTGTGTGTCTCCCTGTGTATCTGTGTGTGTGTCTCTGTGTGTGTGTGTGTCTCTGTGTGCCGGGAAAGGTTCTGGCAAGGATTATTCAGCATCGCCTTGCCAGGCATGCTGAGGAGAGGCTTGCGGAACCCCAATGCGGTTTCAGGAAAGGGCGGTCCTGCACGGATGCCATGTTTTCTGTCCGTCTGCTACAGCAGAGGTGTAGGGAATTCCAACAAGACCTACATCTCTGCTTTATTGACCTGGTCAAGGCCTATGATACCATCAGTAGGCCTGGGCTCTGGGTCGTTCTTCGTGCTTTTGGAGTACCTGACCCTCTGCTCCGATCATTAAGGACCTTCATGATGGTGAGCGGGCCCGGGTAAAACTACGTGACCGGGAGTCAGAGCCATTCCCAGTACACCTTGGGGTGCGACAGGGATGTCCTCTGGCTCCCACATTATTTAACATCTATTTTGACCACGTAGTTCGTGAAGCCTTCAATAGCTATACCGGGGGAATCTCCATATGGTACAGATATAATGGGAGGCTAATCGATGCCCGGGTGCGGTCAGGGGATGGCTCCCTATTGCTCAACCACGTTATGTATGCTGATGATTTGGTAATAGCTGCTCAGTCAGAGGAGGAGTTGAAGACGCTGCTGCTGAGACTGGAGCGTGCCACTAAGAGGTGGGGCCTTACCATCAGCCCCACCAAAACTAAGCACCTGCCTGGGTATTTTGTACCATCGGACACTCCACCCCCACAACTCCCAATCGGTGATGGGGCAGTTGTGGAGAGAGTGGAGAGTTTCCCATACCTGGGCAGTGTGCTTATGACTGGCTCCAGTTTAACAGCAGAGGTCTCGCTCCGAATCAGTCGAGCGGCAATATCTTTTCATCGGTTGCGTAACGCTGTGTGGAAGCTACCTGGTCTGTCGCTCCGCACTAAGCTTCAGGTCTTCTCGGCCACGGTCATTCCCTCCCTTCTCTACGCTTGCGAAACGTGGACCCCCCTAATGGAACATCTTCGCCGGTTAGAAACATTTAGGCTGGCCTGCCTACGATCCATCCTGGGTTTAACCAGACTGGATTGTGTGAGGAGCTCACAAATCCTTGAAAGATCTGGGCAAGGTCCCATCGGTGAGCTCCTCCGGCGGGCAAGGCTGCGATGGCTGGGTCATGTAGCCCGCATGCCCAGCCACCGCATGCCGAAACAGCTTTTGTTTGGCCGGATTGAGGGGGCTAAGTGGGCGCGGCACGGGCTAGAGAAGAGATGGAGTGATGTGGTACAGGAGGACGTGGAGCTGAGTGGACTTGCCGATGACTAGTACCAGTGGTGTCAAGATCGGCCTCTGTGGAGGAGGCTCGTGAAGGATGCTACTGGGCAGTTGGAGGTAGTCGCCCTCCAACAACAACGGAGGGCGGAGGAGCGACGCTCACAACAACGAGCGGAGCGCCGGGTGGCTAAAGCACAGCAGGTTGGCACAGTAAGGGGCACAGGTGGTGCATCAGCCAGTCATCTCAGTCAGTTGACTCGTGGGACCTGGGTCTGCCCCGTGACCTCCTGCCAGCAGGCGTTCGACACTTCACGTGGCCTCAGGGTGCACATAGCCTGGCACAAGCGTCGTGGTGACGTCACCACCACTTAGTGGCGAATGGCGGTTGTTGTTGTGTGTCTCTGTGTGTGTGTGTCTCTGTGTGTGTCTCTCCGTGTGTGTCTCTGTGTGTGTGTGTGTCTCCGTGTGTGTGTGTCTCTGTGTGTGTGTCTCTGTGTGTGTGTGTCTCTTTGTGTGTGTGTCTTTGTGTGTGTGTCTCCGTGTGTGTGCCGGACGGGCAACTCTGTCGTGGACAGCGCTGTGGGGGGAGATCCAATTTTGATTGGCTCCTCCCCTCATGGCATATGTGTCCACCACAGGGGCTAAACGGGGGCTCTGGACGGGTGCGAGGGGCTGGTAACCCCTCCACCTTCAATTAATTACCACGAAACTACGAATTAAACTGAAATATGTAACAACTAAGCTTGTGCCGGAGGCCCCGGGGGGCCAGGCGTCTATGACATCTCCTGGCCAAACCCCAATTGGCGGAGCCAGGAGATTGAATACCTACCCTCGGGGCTACTCCAGAAACAACGAAAAGCCACTACGGTTGGCCACGTGGAATGTTCGAACGCTCACTGCAGAGGAGAGGCTGCCACTCCTCTGTCGGGAGCTGGACCGGTACCGCCTGGATCTATGCGGCATTCAGGAGGTCCGGTGGACCGGCTCTGGCTCCTGCCACCATGAGGGGTGGACAGTCCTCTACTCGGGGCAGCAGACTGCCAAACAACAGGGTGTGGGTCTTCTTTTGAACAAAAGAATGAAGGGGGCGTGGGAGCGTGGCGGTGAGGTGTGGGAAGCTGTAAGCCCCAGGCTACTTTGGGCTCGCCTTCCCATCAACCGGAGGCGAGGAATGGTGGTCGTGGTTACTTATGCCCCCACCGAAGATGAACATCCGTGGAGGGATGCAGGCAAAGCCGATGAGTCAGATGCCTTCTATGACCTCCTGTCACAGGTGCTGGCTAAAGTGGCCCCTCGGGATAGAGTCATCATGTTGGGTGACTTCAATGCCCGAGTTGGTCATGATACTGGCACCTGGTCTGGAGTGATTGGAGGGCATGGGCCAGATCAGCTCAATAACAACGGTAGGAGGCTGCTAGATTTTTGTGCAGCCCATGGGCTTGTAATTACCAACACGCTGTTCCAGCATCGGCGCATCCACACAACATCATGGATGCATGCCGGGTCCAAGCAAGAACATCTGCTGGACTACATAGTGACGGACCAGCGAATGCGAGCCCATGTCCTTGACACCAGGACCTACCGTGGAGCTGATCTGCCCTCTGACCATCGACTAGTCATCTGTAAGATGCGCCTGCCATTCTTCCACTCCGGTGGTGGGTGTACACCCAGGACCCCATTCCAACCTAAAGTGGCCTGGTCTCAGTTATCTGATGAAAGTTGCAAGCGAGAATTTCATCATCGCTTGCGGCTGGGATTGGCATCGTCCCCGACTCCTCCTGATGTCGAGGGTAAATGGGCGAGGTTTAGGACTGTGACTCATGCAGCTGCAATGGCTGCTTTGGGTACGCGGTCCAGACCTCCCCAGACACCCTGGATGACAGAGGAGTTGTTCAGGATGGTTGAGAAAAAGCGACAGGCCCACTGTCATCGGCTACAGAATCCCACGTCAGAGAATGAGGAGGCTTACCGCAGCCTTCGCTCGGAGGTTCGGAGAGCCGTGAGGCGCTGCAAGGATGGGTGGTGGTCGCGGGTTGCTGAGGAGATGGAGTCTGCCTCAGTGGCCCGTGATCACAAATCTCTATTTAACTCCATCAAAAAAGTAACCTGCAGCGCCACACCTATTACCATCATTAGGGGAAAAAACGGTGATCCAATTTCCGACCCCCAGGAACAGGTTCGCAGATTAGCTGAGCATTTCTGTGAGGTCCTGGGGGAGGGAAAAATCCCTCAGCCAGGAAAACATCGTGGCACAAATGACCCTGCTGAGGCTGCGGTGCCTCAAATATTGGATGAAGTCACCCCCTGTGAGTGGCTGGCTGAGGTGCCAGCTGCTGATGAAGTATTGAAGGCGATCCGGAGTCTGAGACCAGGAAAGGCAGCGGGCAGAGATGATCTCCCAAGCGAAATGCTGAGGGAGGGTGGCGTTTGTGCACAGACTGCCCTATATGACATCATAACAACAGTCTGGACCACTGGACGGGTTCCGCAGGATTGGAAGGATGCCCTGGTGGTCCCCCTTTTTAAGAAGGGGGACCGCACAGACTGTAACAACTACAGGGGCATCTCACTCCTCAGTGTGCCGGGAAAGGTCCTGGCAAGGATTATTCAGCATCGCCTTGCCAGGCACGCTGAGGAGAGGCTTGCGGAGCCCCAATGCGGTTTCAGGAAAGGGCGGTCCTGCACAGATGCCATATTTTCTGTCCGTCTGCTACAGCAGAGGTGTAGGGAATTCCAACAAGACCTACATCTTTGCTTTATTGACCTGGTCAAGGCCTATGATACCATCAGTAGGCCTGGGCTCTGGGTCGTTCTTCGTGCTTTTGGAGTACCTGACCCTCTGCTTACGATCATTAAGGACCTTCATGATGGTGAGCGGGCCCGGGTAAAACTACGTGGCCGGGAGTCAGAGCCATTCCCTGTACACCTTGGGGTGCGACAGGGATGTCCTCTGGCTCCCACATTATTTAACATCTATTTTGACCACGTAGTTCGTGAAGCCTTCAATAGCTGTACCGGGGGAATCTCCATATGGTACAGATATAATGGGAGGCTAATCGATGCCCGGGTGCGGTCAAGGGATGGCTCCCTATTGCTCAACCACGTTATGTATGCTGATGACTTGGTAATAGCTGCTCAGTCAGAGGAGGAGTTGGAGACGCTGCTGCTGAGACTGGAGCATGCCACGAAGAGGTGGGGCCTTACCATCAGCCCCACCAAAACTAAGCACCTGCCTGGATATTTTGTACCATCGGACACTCCACCCCCACAACTCCCAATCGGTGATGGGGCAGTTGTGGAGAGAGTGGAGAGTTTCCCATACCTGGGCAGTGTGCTTATGACTGGCTCCAGTTTAACAGCAGAGGTCTCACTCCGAATCAGTCGAGCGGCAATATCTTTTCATCGGTTGCGTAACGCTGTGTGGAAGCTACCTGGTCTGTCGCTCCGCACTAAGCTTCAGGTCTTCTCGGCCACGGTCATTCCCTCCCTTATCTACGCTTGCGAAACGTGGACCCCCCTAATGGAACATCTTCGCCGGTTAGAAACATTTAGGCTGGCCTGCCTACGATCCATCCTGGGTTTAACCAGACTGGATTGTGTGAGGAGCTCACAAATCCTTGAAAGATCTGGGCAGGGTCCCATCGGTGAGCTCCTCCGGCAGGCAAGGCTGCGATGGCTGGGTCATGTAGCCCGCATGCCCAGCCACCGCATGCCGAAACAGCTTTTGTTTGGCCGGATTGAGGGGGCTAAGTGGGCGCGGCACGGGCTAGAGAAGAGATGGAGTGACGTGGTACAGGAGGACGTGGAGCTGAGTGGACTTGCCGATGACTGGTACCAGCGGTGTCAAGATCGGCCTCTGTGGAGGAGGCTCGTGAAGGATGCTACTGGGCAGTTGGAGGCAGTCGCCCTCCAACAACAACGGAGGGCGGAGGAGAGACGCTCACAACAGCGAGCGGAGCGCCGGGTGGCTAAAGCACAGCAGGTTGGCACAGTAGGGGGCACAGGTGGTGCATCAGCCAGTCATCTCAGTCAGTCGACCCGTGGCACCTGGGTCTGCCCCGTGACCTCCTGCCAGCGGGCGTTCGACACTTCACGTGGCCTCAGGGTGCACATAGCCTGGCACAAGCGTCGTGGTGACGTCACCGCCACTTAGTGGCGAATGGCGGTTGTTGTTGTTGTTATCTCTGTGTGTGCGTGTGACTGTGTATGTGTGTGTGTCTGTGTGTGTGTCTGTGTGTGTCTCTGTGTGTGTGTGTGTGTCTGTGTGTG
>NW_022638395.1:0-34229 GCF_010993605.1 Petromyzon marinus
AATAACTAGGCGAATTAGCATTGAAATAACTGGGTGATTTGCTGGTGACTGGTCACAGAATACTATATACTATATAGTGAACCAATAAAAACTAAAATATAAATTACCTTCATGTTATCAATAAACTCTATATTCTCCAATCAGCTAAGCTACCAACCATAAGTCGTTATATATCACAATGCTATATGGCGAAAAAATGGGTGGATTCTTACCCTCAAATTCCGTACCACGGATAGCTACGGGCCCCGTTCAGACGGACGAGTTCGTCCATGGTCGGAACAGAGGAGGGGGAGAGAGACAGCTGCGAAGCCCTAGTATACTCCATGTTGTAAACCATACCATTAACCGTGGTGTGAGAGGTATTAAGAGGCAATGCTGGCGAAAGAGCTGCGGTCTGAAGGTCATCGTAAAATTACAATTAATTAAGAACAGAAATGATTTAACACATCTTTCCAGTGGTTACTAAGCCTGAATCCATCTTCTCGGTTGAAATTGTCTCTGTGCTTGTATATGTGAATGGCCTCATGAACGAATCTCTCATGGTAGCCAGTTGGTTTGCAAAGAACCTCCGTCTTGGAGAAGTCAATGTCATGTGAGCCCACTGAATTGTAACAGTGATCTGCCACGGCAGAGGAGTTTGTCTTACCGTGTTTCAAGTCTGCTTTATGTTCGCGGATGCGGTCCGAGATATGTCTTTTGGTTTCTCCAATGTAGCTACTACCACAGAGGCACTTTAGTTTGTAAACGCCCGGGTACTGTATGTCTGGAAGAGCATCTTTTACAGATGGAACTAAATCACGGATTTTGTGTACTGTGTTGAATCGGACCTGGATCTTGTGTTTATTCAGGATTTTGGAGATCTTTTTAGTGACCCCTGCAATGTAGGGTAAGGTGATGGTTTTGAGTGGCTCCACAAGAGGATCCTTCTTCATGACTGGAGTGATGGCTTTGCGGATTGTGTAGTCGGAGTAGCCATTAGCCCTGAGAGCCTGGTGTACGTGCTTGAGTTCACTGGTAATGCATTTCCGACCAGGAACACATTACCAGTGAACTCAAGCACGTACACCAGGCTCTCAGGGCTAATGGCTACTCCGACTACACAATCCTCAAAGCCATCACTCCAGTCATGAAGAAGGATCCTCTTGTGGAGCCACTCAAAACCATCACCTTACCCTACATTGCAGGGGTCACTAAAAAGATCTCCAAAATCCTGAATAAACACAAGATCCAGGTCCGATTCAACACAGTACACAAAATCCGTGATTTAGTTCCATCTGTAAAAGATGCTCTTCCAGACATACAGTACCCGGGCGTTTACAAACTAAAGTGCCTCTGTGGTAGTAGCTACATTGGAGAAACCAAAGACATATCTCGGACCGCATCCGCGAACATAAAGCAGACTTGAAACACGGTAAGACGAACTCCTCTGCCGTGGCAGATCACTGTTACAATTCAGTGGGCTCACATGACATTGACTTCTCCAAGACGGAGGTTCTTTGCAAACCAACTGGCTACCATGAGAGATTCGTTCATGAGGCCATTCACATATACAAGCACAGAGACAATTTCAACCGAGAAGATGGATTCAGGCTTAGTAACCACTGGAAAGATGTGTTAAATCATTTCTGTTCTTAATTAATTGTAATTTTACGATGACCTTCAGACCGCAGCTCTTTCGCCAGCATTGCCTCTTAATACCTCTCACACCACGGTTAATGGTATGGTTTACAACATGGAGTATACTAGGGCTTCGCAGCTGTCTCTCTCCCCCTCCTCTGTTCCGACCATGGACGAACTCGTCCGTCTGAACGGGGCCCGTAGCTATCCGTGGTACGGAAATTTGAGGGTAAGAATCCACCCATTTTTTCGCCATATAGCATTGTGATATATAACGACTTATGGTTGGTAGCTTAGCTGATTGGAGAATATAGAGTTTATTGATAACATGAAGGTAATTTATATTTTAGTTTTTATTGGTTCACTATATAGTATATAGTATTCTGTGACCAGTCACCAGCAAATCACCCAGTTATTTCAATGCTAAATTCGCCTAGTTATTTCAATGCTAAATTCTCCTGTTTTGATTTGTACTAAGTGCCTCGGTGAATGTGTATGCTCTGACTTCAACGTAACTATTTCTGTAGCAGTTACAAGCGAATGCCTTAATTTAGCTATTTCAATGCTAAATTCTATGCTAATTCCTTTTAACAATGGGTGCCTCTGCGGATGTGTATGCTTTAACTTTTAACATAGCTATTTCTGTGACCAGTCACAAGCTAATCATTCAGCCTTTTCAATGCTAAATTTTATGCTAATTCCTTCGTCAAGGCTCTTTGTTCCTCTCACACAGCTTAAAAGCCGTGATCTGAACGTGGCTCTCTCACTCCAGCGCTGTCCTACCAGACAGTCTCGCTCCCTTCACCTGATGAAGGCCGCTTGTGTTGTGGCCGAAACGTCGTGAGAATATTATTGTGTTATTTTATTTTATCAATTTATTATTTTATTCTCATTCTACGTGACTTTGCTGAAATAAGCCTATTTATTAAGCCCAAGTTGCTGAAATAAGCCTATTTAATAAGGCTGTTTAATAAGCCTAAGTTGCTGAAATAAGCCTATTTCATAAGCCTAAGTTGCTGAAATAAGGCTATTTAATAAGCCTAAGTTGCTGAATAAGCCTATTTAATAAGCCTAAGTTGCTGAAATAAGCCTATTTAATAAGTCTAAGTTGCTGAAATAAGGCTATTTAATAAGCCTAAGTTGCTGAAAAAAGCCTATTTAATAAGCCTAAGTTGCTGAAATAAGGCTATTTAATAAGACTAAGTTGCTGAATAAGCCTATTTAATAAGCCTAAGTTGCTGAAATAAGCCTATTTAATAAGTCTAAGTTGCTGAAATAAGGCTATTTAATAAGCCTAAGTTGCTGAAAAAAGACTATTTAATAAGCCTAAGTTGCTGAATAAGCCTATTTTTATTAAGCCTAAGTTGCTGAAATAAGCCTATTCAATAAGCCCAAGTTGCTGAAATAAGCCTATTTAATAAGGCTATTTAATAAGCCTAAGTTGCTGAAATAAGCCTATTTAATAAGCGTAAGTTGCTGAAATAATGCTATTTAATAAGCCTAAGTTGCTGAAATAAGCCTATTTAATAGGCCTATCTAATAAGTCTAAGTTGCAGAAATAAGAATATTTCATAAGCCTATTTAATGAGCCTAAGTTGCTGAAATGTCTATTTAACTAGTCGATTTAATAAGTCTAAGTTGCTAAAATAAGCCTATTTAATAAGGCTATTTAATAAGCCTATGTTGCTGAAATAAGCCTATTTAATAAGGCTATTTAATGAGCCTAAGTTGCTGAAATAAGCCTATTTAAAAAGCCTAAGTTTCTGAACTAAGCCTATTTAAATAGGTATATTTAATAAGTCTAAGTTTCTGAAATAAACCTATTTAAAAATGCTATTTAATAAATCTAAGTTGCTGAAATAAACCTGTTTAATAAGGCTATTTAATAAGCATAAGTTGCTGAAACAAGCTTATTTAATAAGCCTAAGTTGCTGAAATAAGCCTATTTAATAAGGCTATTTAATAAGTCTAAGTTGCTGAAATAAACATATTTAATAAGCCTAAGTTGCTAAAATAAGCCTATTTAATGAGGCTATTTAATAAGTCCATTTAATAAGCCTATTTAATAAGCCTATTTAATACGCCTATTTAATAAGCCTATTTAATACGCCTATTTAATAAACCGATTTAATAAGTATTTAATGAGCATATTTATTAAGTCTATTTAATAAGCCTTTTTAATAAGCCTATTTAATAAAGTCTATTTAATAAGCCTATTTAATAAGTCTATTTAATAAGTCTATTTAATAAGCCTATTTATTGAGCCTATTTAGTAAGCCTATTTAATAAGCCTATTTATTGAGCCTATTTAATAAGCCTATTTATTGAGCCTATTTAATAAGCCTATTTATTGAGCCTATTTAGTAAGCCTATTTATTGAGCCTATTTAATAAGCCTATTTAATAAGCCTATTTAATAAGCCTATTTAATAAGCCTATTTAATAAGCCTATTTATTGAGCCTATTTAATAAGTCTATTTAATAAGCCTATTTAATAAGCCTATTTAATAAGTATTTAATGAGCCTATTTAATAAGTCTATTTAATAAGCCTATTTTATAGGCCTATTTAATAAGTCTAAGTTGCTGAAATAAGCTTATTTAATAAGCCTAAGTTGCTGAAATAAGCCTATATAATAAGGCTATTTAATAAGCATAAGTTGCTGAATTAAGCCTATTTAATAAGCCTAAGTTGCTAAAATAAGCCTATTTAATGAGGCTATTTAATAAGTCCATTTAATAAGCCTATTTAATAAGCCTATTTAATACGCCTATTTAATAAGCCTATTTAATACGCCTATTTAATAAACCGATTTAATAAGTATTTAATGAGCATATTTATTAAGTCTATTTAATAAGCCTTTTTAATAAGCCTATTTAATAAAGTCTATTTAATAAGCCTATTTAATAAGTCTATTTAATAAGTCTATTTAATAAGCCTATTTATTGAGCCTATTTAGTAAGCCTATTTAATAAGCCTATTTATTGAGCCTATTTAATAAGCCTATTTATTGAGCCTATTTAATAAGCCTATTTATTGAGCCTATTTAGTAAGCCTATTTATTGAGCCTATTTAATAAGCCTATTTAATAAGCCTATTTAATAAGCCTATTTAATAAGCCTATTTATTGAGCCTATTTAATAAGTCTATTTAATAAGCCTATTTAATAAGCCTATTTAATAAGTATTTAATGAGCCTATTTAATAAGTCTATTTAATAAGCCTATTTTATAGGCCTATTTAATAAGTCTAAGTTGCTGAAATAAGCTTATTTAATAAGCCTAAGTTGCTGAAATAAGCCTATATAATAAGGCTATTTAATAAGTCTAAGTTGCTGAAATAAACCTATTTAATAAGCCTAAGTTGCTAAAATAAGCCTATTTAATGAGGCTATTTAATAAGTCTATTTAATAAGCCTATTTAATAAGCCTATTTATTGAGCCTATTTAATAAGTCTATTTAATAAGCCTATTTAATAAGCCTATTTAATAAGTATTTAATGTGCCTATTTAATAGGCCTATTTAATAAGTCTAAGTTGCTGAAATAAGCTTATTTAATAAGCCTAAGTTGCTGAAATAAGCCTATATAATAAGGCTATTTAATAAGCATAAGTTGCTGAAATAAGCCTATTTAATAAGCCCAAGTTGCTGAAATAAGCCTATTTAATAAGGCTGTTTAATAAGCCTAAGTTGCTGAAATAAGCCTATTTAATAAGCCTAAGTTGCTAAAATAAGCCTATTTAATAAGGCTATTTAATAAGCCTAAGTTGCTGAATAAGCCTATTTAATAAGTCTACGTTGCTGAGATAAGGCTATTTAATAAGCCTAAGTTGCTGAAATGAGCCTTTTTAATAAGCCTAAGTTGCTGAAATAAGGCTATTTAATAAGTCTAAGTTGCTGAAATAAGCCTATTTAAAAAGCCTAAGTTGCTAAAATAAGCCTATTTAATGAGGCTATTTAATAAGTCTATTTAATAAGCCTATTTAATAAGCCTATTTAATAAGCCTATTTAATATGCCTATTTAATAAGTCTATTTAATAAGTCTATTTAATACGCCTATTTAATAAGTATTTAATTAGCCTATTTAATAAGCCTATTTATTGAGCCTATTTAATAAGCCTATTTAATAAGCCTATTTAATAAGCCTATTTAATAAGCCTATTTATTAAGCATATTTGATGAGCCTATTTAATAAGCCTATTTATTGAGCCTATTTAATAAGTCTATTTTATAAGCCTGTTTAATAAGCCTATTTAATAAGTATTTAATGAGCCTATTTAATAAGCCTAAGTTGCTGAAAAAGCCTATTTAATAAGCCTAAGTTTCTGAACTAAGCCTATTTAAAAAGGTATATTTAATAAGTCTAAGTTTCTGAAATAAACCTATTTAAAAATGCTATTTAATAAGCCTAAGTTGCTGAAATAAACCTGTTTAATAAGGCTATTTAATAAGCATAAGTTGCTGAAATAAGCTTATTTAATAAGCCTAAGTTGCTGAAATAAGCCTATTTAATAAGGCTATTTAATAAGTCTAAGTTGCTGAAATGAACCTATTTAATAAGCCTAAGTTGCTAAAATAAGCCTATTTTATGAGGCTATTTAATAAGTCCATTTAATAAGCCTATTTAATAAGCCTATTTAATACGCCTATTTAATAAGCCTATTTAATACGCCTATTTAATAAACCTATATAATAAGTATTTAATGAGCCTATTTACTAAGTCTATTTAATAAGCCTTTTTAATAAGCCTATTTAATAAAGTCTATTTAATAAGCCTATTTAATAAGTCTATTTAATAAGTCTATTTAATACGCCTATTTAATAAGTATTTAATGAGCCTATTTAATAAGCCTATTTATTGAGCCTATTTAATAAGCCTATTTAATAAGCCTATTTAATAAGCCTATTTAATAAGCCTATTTATTAAGCATATTTGATGAGCCTATTTAATAAGCCTATTTATTGAGCCTATTTAATAAGTCTATTTTAAAAGCCTGTTTAATAAACCTATTTAATAAGTATTTAATGAGCCTATTTAATAAGCCTAAGTTGCTGAAAAAGCCTATTTAATAAGCCTAAGTTTCTGAACTAAGCCTATTTAAAAAGGTATATTTAATAAGTCTAAGTTTCTGAAATAAACCTATTTAAAAATGCTATTTAATAAGCCTAAGTTGCTGAAATAAACCTGTTTAATAAGGCTATTTAATAAGCATAAGTTGCTGAAATAAGCGTATTTAATAAGCCTAAGTTGATGAAATAAGCCTATTTAATAAGGCTATTTAATAAGTCTAAGTTGCTGAAATAAACCTATTTAATAAGCCTAAGTTGCTAAAATAAGCCTATTTAATGAGGCTATTTAATAAGTCCATTTAATAAGCCTATTTAATAAGCCTATTTAATACGCCTATTTAATAAGCCTATTTAATACGCCTATTTAATAAACCTATATAATAAGTATTTAATGAGCCTATTTACTAAGTCTATTTAATAAGCCTTTTTAATAAGCCTATTTAATAAAGTCTATTTAATAAGCCTATTTAATAAGTCTATTTAATAAGTCTATTTAATAAGCCTATTTAATAAGTATTTAATGAGCCTATTTAATATGCCTATTTATTGAGCCTATTTTTTATAAGCCTATTTAACAAGCCTATTTAATAAGCCTATTTATTGAGCCTATTTAATAAGCCTTTTTAATAAGCCTATTTAATAAGCTATTTAATAAGTCTAAGTTGCTGAAATAAGCCTATTTAATAAGCCCAAGTTGCTGAAATAAGCCTATTTAATAAGGCTGTTTAATAAGCCTAAGTTGCTGAATTAAGCCTATTTCATAAGCCTAAGTTGCTGAAATAAGGCTATTTAATAAGCCTAAATTGCTGAATAAGCCTATTTAATAACCCTAAGTTGCTGAAATAAGCCTATTTAATAAGTCTAAGTTGCTGAAATAAGGCTATTTAATAAGCCTAAGTTGCTGAAAAAAGCCTATTTAATAAGCCTAAGTTGCTGAAATAAGTCTATTTAATAAGCCTATTTAATAAGCCTAAGTTGCTAAAATAAGCCTATTTAATGAGGCTATTTAATAAGTCCATTTAATAAGCCTATTTAATAAGCCTATTTAATACGCCTATTTAATAAGCCTATTTAATACGCCTATTTAATAAACCTATATAATAAGTATTTAATGAGCCTATTTACTAAGTCTATTTAATAAGCCTTTTTAATAAGCCTATTTAATAAAGTCTATTTAATAAGCCTATTTAATAAGTCTATTTAATAAGTCTATTTAATACGCCTATTTAATAAGTATTTAATGAGCCTATTTAAAAAGCCTATTTATTGAGCCTATTTAATAAGCCTATTTAATAAGCCTATTTAATAAGCCTATTTAATAAGCCTATTTATTAAGCATATTTGATGAGCCTATTTAATAAGCCTATTTATTGAGCCTATTTAATAAGTCTATTTTATAAGCCTGTTTAATAAACCTATTTAATAAGTATTTAATGAGCCTATTTAATAAGCCTAAGTTGCTGAAAAAGCCTATTTAATAAGCCTAAGTTTCTGAATTAAGCCTATTTAAAAAGGTATATTTAATAAGTCTAAGTTTCTGAAATAAACCTATTTAAAAATGCTATTTAATAAGCATAAGTTGCTGAAATAAGCGTATTTAATAAGCCTAAGTTGATGAAATAAGCCTATTTAATAAGGCTATTTAATAAGTCTAAGTTGCTGAAATAAACCTATTTAATAAGCCTAAGTTGCTAAAATAAGCCTATTTAATGAGGCTATTTAATAAGTCCATTTAATAAGCCTATTTAATAAGCCTATTTAATACGCCTATTTAATAAGCCTATTTAATACGCCTATTTAATAAACCTATATAATAAGTATTTAATGAGCCTATTTACTAAGTCTATTTAATAAGCCTTTTTAATAAGCCTATTTAATAAAGTCTATTTAATAAGCCTATTTAATAAGTCTATTTAATAAGTCTATTTAATAAGCCTATTTAATAAGTTTTTTTTAGCATAAAAATAGCATTTTTAAATAGGTTTATTTCAGCAACTTAGACTTATTAAATATACCTTTTTAAATAGGCTTAGTTCAGAAACTTAGGCTTATTAAATAGGCTTATTTCAGCAACTTAGGCTCATTAAATAGCCTCATTAAATAGGCTTATTTCAGCAACTTAGGCTTATTAATTAGGCTTATTTCAGCAACTTAAACTTATTAAATAGCCTTATTTCAGCAACGTAGGCTTATTAAATAGCCTTATTTCAGCAACTTAGACTTATTAAATAGGCTTATTCAGCAACTTAGACTTATTAAATAGGCCTATTAAATAGGCTTATTAAATAGACTTATTTCAGCAACTTAGACTTATTAAATAGGCCTATTAAATAGGCTTATTAAATAGACTTATTAACTAGGCTCATTAAATACTTATTAAATAGGCTTATTAAATAGGCTTATTAAATAGACTTATTAAATAGGCTCAATAAATAGGCATATTAAATAGGCTTATTAAATAGGCTCAATGAATAGGCTTATTAAATAGGCTTATTAAATAGGCTTATTAAATAGACTTATTAAATAGGCTTATTAAATAGGCTCAATAAATAGGCTTATTAAATAGGCTCAATAAATAGGCTTATTAAATAGGCTCAATAAATAGGCTTATTAAATAGGCTAAAAAAAGAGGCTTATTAAATAGGCTCATTAAATAGGCTTATTTTAGCAACTTAGGCTTATTAAATAGGTTTATTTCAGCAACTTAGACTTATTAAAGAGCCTTATTAAATAGGCTTATTTCAGCAACGTAGGCTTATTAAATAAGCTTATTTCAGCAACTTATGCTTATTAAATAGCCTTATTAAACAGGTTTATTTCAGCAACTTAGGCTTATTAAATAGCCTTATTAAATAGGCTTATTTCAGCAACTTAGACTTATTAAATAGGTTTATTCAGCAACTTAGGATTATTAAATAGGCTTATTCAGCAACTTAGGCTTATTAAATTAGCTTTTTTCAGCAACTTAGGCTTATTAAGTAGGCTCATTCAGAAACTTAGGCTTATTAAATAGGCTTATTTCAGCAACTTAGACTTATTAAATAGGCCTATTAAATAGGCTTATTAAATAGGCTTATTTCAGCAACTTAGGCTTATTAAATAGCATTTTTAAATAGGTTTATTTCAGCAACTTAGACTTATTAAATATACCTTTTTAAAATAGGCTTAGTTCAGAAACTTAGGCTTATTAAATAGGCTTATTTCAGCAACTTAGGCTCATTAAATAGCCTTATTAAATAGGCTTATTTCAGCAACTTAGGCTTATTAAATAGGCTTATTTCAGCAACTTAAACTTATTAAATAGCATTATTTCAGCAACTCAGGCTTATTAAATAGCCTTATTTCAGCAACTTAGACTTATTAAATAGGCTTATTCAGCAACTTAGGCTTATTAAATAGCCTTATTAAATAGGCTTATTTCAGCAACTTAGACTTATTAAATAGGTTTATTCAGCAACTTAGGCTTATTAAATAGGCTTATTCAGCAACTTAGGCTTATTAAATAGGCTTATTTCAGCAACTTAGGCTTATTAAATAGGCTCATTCAGCAACTTAGGCTTATTAAATACGCTTATTTCAGCAACTTAGACTTATTAAATAGGCCTAATAAATAGGCTTATTAAATAGGCTTATTTCAGCAAATTAGACTTATTAAATAGGCCTATTAAATAGGCTTATTTCAGCAACTTAGGCTTATTAAATAGGCGTATTAAATAGGCTTATTTCAGCAACTTAGGCTTATTAAATAGGCTTATTTCAGCAACTTAGACTTATTAAATAGCCTTATTTCAGCAACTTACGCTTATTAAATAGGCTTATTTCAGCAACTTAGGCTTATTAAATAGCCTAATTAAGTAGGCTTATTTCAGCAACTTGGGCTTATTAAATAGGCTTATTTCAGCAACTTACGCTGATTAAAAAGGCTTATTTCAGCAACTTAGACTTATTAAATAGGCGTATTAAATAGGCTGATTAAATAGGCTTATTTCAGCAACTTAGACTTATTAAATAGGCCTATTAAATAGGCTTATTAAATAGGCTTATTTCAGCAACTTAAACTTATTAAATAGCATTATTTCAGCAACTCAGGCTTATTAAATAGCCTTATTTCAGCAACTTAGACTTATTAAATAGGCTTATTCAGCAACTTAGGCTTATTAAATAGCCTTATTAAATAGGCTTATTTCAGCAACTTAGACTTATTAAATAGGTTTATTCAGCAACTTAGGCTTATTAAATAGGCTTATTCAGCAACTTAGGCTTATTAAATAGGCTTATTTCAGCAAATTAGGCTTATTAAATAGGCTCATTCAGCAACTTAGGCTTATTAAATACGCTTATTTCAGCAACTTAGACTTATTAAATAGGCCTAATAAATAGGCTTATTAAATAGGCTTATTTCAGCAAATTAGACTTATTAAATAGGCCTATTAAATAGGCTTATTTCAGCAACTTAGGCTTATTAAATAGGCTTATTAAATAGGCTTATTTCAGCAACTTAGGCTTATTAAATAGGCTTATTTCAGCAACTTAGACTTATTAAATAGCCTTATTTCAGCAACTTACGCTTATTAAATAGGCTTATTTCAGCAACTTAGGCTTATTAAATAGCCTAATTAAGTAGGCTTATTTCAGCAACTTGGGCTTATTAAATAGGCTTATTTCAGCAACTTACGCTGATTAAAAAGGATCATTTCAGCAACTTAGACTTATTAAATAGGCGTATTAAATAGGCTGATTAAATAGGCTTATTTCAGCAACTTAGACTTATTAAATAGGCCTATTAAATAGGCTTATTAAATAGGCTTATTTCAGCAACTTAAACTTATTAAATAGCATTATTTCAGCAACTCAGGCTTATTAAATAGCCTTATTTCAGCAACTTAGACTTATTAAATAGGCTTATTCAGCAACTTAGGCTTATTAAATAGCCTTATTAAATAGGCTTATTTCAGCAACTTAGACTTATTAAATAGGTTTATTCAGCAATTTAGGCTTATTAAATAGGCTTATTCAGCAACTTAGGCTTATTAAATAGGCTTATTTCAGCAACTTAGGCTTATTAAATAGGCTCATTCAGCAACTTAGGCTTATTAAATACGCTTATTTCAGCAACTTAGACTTATTAAATAGGCCTAATAAATAGGCTTATTAAATAGGCTTATTTCAGCAAATTAGACTTATTAAATAGGCCTATTAAATAGGCTTATTTCAGCAACTTAGGCTTATTAAATAGGCTTATTAAATAGGCTTATTTCAGCAACTTAGGCTTATTAAATAGGCTTATTTCAGCAACTTAGACTTATTAAATAGCCTTATTTCAGCAACTTACGCTTATTAAATAGGCTTATTTCAGCAACTTAGGCTTATTAAATAGCCTAATTAAGTAGGCTTATTTCAGCAACTTGGGCTTATTAAATAGGCTTATTTCAGCAACTTACGCTGATTAAAAAGGATCATTTTAGCAACTTAGACTTATTAAATAGGCGTATTAAATAGGCTGATTAAATAGGCTTATTTCAGCAACTTAGACTTATTAAATAGGCCTATTAAATAGGCTTATTAAATAGACTTATTAAATAGGCTCATTAAATACTTATTAAATAGGCTTATTAAATAGGCTTATTAAATAGACTTATTAAATAGGCTCAATAAATAGGCATATTAAATAGGCTTATTAAATAGGCTCAATAAATAGGCTTATTAAATAGGCTTATTAAATAGGCTTATTAAAAAGACATATTAAATAGGCTTATTAAATAGGCTCAATAAATAGGCTTATTAAATAGGCTCAATAAATAGGCTTATTAAATAGGCTCAATAAATAGGCTTATTAAATAGGCTCAATAAATAGGCTTATTAAATAGGCTTTTTAAAAAGGCTTATTAAATAGACGTATTAAATAGGCTCATTAAATACTTATTAAATATGTTTATTAAATAGGCATATTAAATAGGCTTATTAAATAGGCTTATTAAATAGGCTTATTAAATAGACATTAAATAGACTAATTAAATAGGCTTATTTTAGCAACTTAGGCTTATTAAATAGGTTTATTTCAGCAACTTAGACTTATTAAATAGCCTTATTAAATAGGCTTATTTCAGCAACTTACGCTTATTAAATAGCATTTTTAAATAGGTTTATTTCAGCAACTTAGACTTATTAAATATACCTTTTTAAATAGGCTTAGTTCAGAAACTTAGGCTTATTAAATAGGCTTATTTCAGCAACTTAAGCTCATTAAATAGCCTCATTAAATAGGCTTATTTCAGCAACTTAGGCTTATTAAATAGCATTTTTAAATAGGTTTATTTCAGCAACTTAGACTTATTAAATATACCTTTTTAAATAGGCTTAGTTCAGAAACATAGGCTTATTAAATAGTCTTATTTCTGCAACCTAGGCTCATTAAATAGCCTCATTAAATAGGCTTATTCAGCAACTTAGGCTTATTAAATAGCCTTATTAAATAGGCTTATTTCAGCAACTTAGACTTATTAAATAGGTTTATTCAGCAACTTAGGCTTATTAAATAAGCTTATTTCAGCAACTTATGCTTATTAAATAGCCTTATTAAACAGGTTTATTTCAACAACTTAGGCTTATTAAATAGCATTTTTAAATAGGTTTATTTCAGCAACTTAGACTTATTAAATATACCTTTTTAAATAGACTTAGTTCAGAAACTTAGGCTTAGTAAATAGTCTTATTTCAGCAACTTAGGCTCATTAAATAGCCTTATTAAATAGCCTTATTCAGCAACTTAGGCTTATTAAATAGCCTTATTAAATAGGCTTATTTCAGCAACTTAGGCTTATTAAATAGGCTCATTCAGAAACTTAGGCTTATTAAATAGGCTTATTCAGCAACTTAGGCTTATTAAATAGGCTTATTTCAGCAACTTAGGCTTATTAAATAGGCTCATTCAGAAACTTAGGCTTATGAAATAGGCTTATTTCAGCAACTTAGACTTATTAAATAGGCCTATTAAATAGGCTTATTAAATAGGCTTATTTCAGCAACTTAGACTTATTAAATAGGCCTATTAAATAGGCTTATTAAATAGACTTATTAACTAGGCTCATTAAATACTTATTAAATAGGCTTATTAAATAGGCTTATTAAATAGACTTATTAAATAGGCTCAATAAATAGGCTTATTAAATAGGCTTATTAAATAGGCTCAATAAATAGGCTTATTAAATAGGCTTATTAAATAGGCTTATTAAATAGACTTATTAAATAGGCTTATTAAATAGGCTCAATAAATAGGCTTATTAAATAGGCTTATTAAATAGACTTATTAAATAGGCTTATTAAATAGGCTCAATAAATAGGCTTATTAAATAGGCTCAATAAATAGGCTTATTAAATAGGCTCAATAAATAGGCTTATTAAATAGGCTCAATAAATAGACTTATTAAATAGGCTCATTAAATACTTGTTAAATAGGCTTATTAAATAGACTTATTAAATAGACTTATTAAATAGGCTTATTAAATAGGCTAAATAAATAGGCTTATTAAATAGGCTTATTAAATAGGCTCAATAAATAGGCTTATTAAATAGGCTTATTAAATAGGCTTATTAAATAAGCTTATTAAATAGGCTCAATAAATAGGCTTATTAAATAGGCTCAATAAATAGGCTTATTAAATAGGCTCAATAAAAAGGCTTATTAAATAGGCTTATTAAATAGGCTTATTAAATAGGCTTATTAAATAGGCTTATTAAATAGGCTCAATAAATAGGCTTATTAAATAGGCTCAATAAATAGGCTTATTAAATAGGCTTATTAAATAGGCTTATTAAATAGACTTATTAAATAGGCTTATTAAATAGGCTCAATAAATAGGCTTATTAAATAGGCTCAATAAATAGGCTTATTAAATAGGCTCAATAAATAGGCGTATTAAATAGGCTCAATAAATAGGCTTATTAAATAGGCTCATTAAATACTTATTAAATAGGCTTATTAAATAGACTTATTAAATATACTTATTAAATAGGCTTATTAAATAGACTTATTAAATAGGCTTATTAAAAAAGGCTTATTAAATAGACGTATTAAATAGGCTCATTAAATACTTATTAAATATGTTTATTAAATAGGCGTATTAAATAGGCTTATTAAATAGCCTCATTAAATACTTATTAAATAGGCTTATTAAATAGGCTTATTAAATAGGCTTATTTCAGCAACTTAGGCTTATTGAATAGCCTTATTAAATAGGCTTATTTCAGCAACTTAGACTTATTAAATAGGTTTATTCAGAAACTTAGGCTTATTAAATAGGCTTATTTCAGCAACTTAGACTTATTAGATAGGCCTATTAAATAGGCTTATTAAATAGGCTTATTTCAACATCTTAGACTTATTAAATAGGCCTATTAAATAGGCTTATTAAATAGACTTATTAAATAGGCTCAATAAATAGGCATATTAAATAGGCTTATTAAATAGGCTCAATGAATAGGCTTATTAAATAGGCTTATTAAATAGGCTTATTAAATAGACTTATTAAATAGGCTTATTAAATAGGCTCAATAAATAGGCTTATTAAATAGGCTCAATAAATAGGCTTATTAAATAGGATCAATAAATAGGCTTATTAAATAGGCTAAAAAAATAGGCTTATTAAATAGGCTCATTAAATAGGCTTATTTTAGCAACTTAGGCTTATTAAATAGGTTTATTTCAGCAACTTAGACTTATTAAAGAGCCTTATTAAATAGGCGTATTAAATAGGCTTATTAAATAGGCTTATTAAATAGGCTTATTAAATAGACTTATTAAATAGCCTCATTAAATAGACTTATTTTAGCAACTTAGGCTTATTAAATAGGTTTATTTCAGCAACTTAGACTTATTAAATAGCCTTATTAAATAGGCTTATTTCAGCAACTTAGGCTTATTAAATAAGCTTGTTTCAGCAACTTATGCTTATTAAATAGCCTTATTAAACAGGTTTATTTCAGCAACTTAGGCTTATTAAATAGCATTTTTAAATAGGTTTATTTCAGCAACTTATACTTATTAAATACACCTTTTTAAATAGGCTTAGTTCAGAAACTTAGGCTTATTAAATAGTCTTATTTCAGTAACTTAGGCTCATTAAATAGCCTCATTAATTAGGCTTATTCAGCAACTTAGGCTTATTAAATAGCCTTATTAAAAAGGCTTATTTCAGCAAGTTAGACTTATTAATTAGGTTTATTCAGCAACTTAGGCTTATTAAATAGGCTTATTCAGCAACTTAGGCTTATTAAATAGGCTTATTTCAGCAACTTAGGCTTATTAAATAGGCTCATTCAGAAACTTAGGCTTATTAAATAGGCTTATTTCAGCAACTTAGGCTTATTAAATAGGCTTATTCAGCAACTTAGGCTTATTAAATAGCCTTATTTCAGCAACTTAGACTTATTAAATAGGCTTATTCAGCAACTTAGGCTTATTAAATAGCCTTATTAAATAGGCTTATTTCAGCAACTTAGGCTTATTAAATAAGCTTATTTCAGCAACTTATGCTTATTAAATAGCCTTATTAAACAGGTTTATTTCAACAACTTAGGCTTATTAAATAGCATTTTTAAATAGGTTTATTTCAGCAACTTAGACTTATTAAATATACCTTTTTAAATAGACTTAGTTCAGAAACTTAGGCTTAGTAAATAGTCTTATTTCAGCAACTTAGGCTCATTAAATAGCCTTATTAAATAGCCTTATTCAGCAACTTAGGCTTATTAAATAGGCTCATTCAGAAACTTAGGCTTATTAAATAGGCTTATTCAGCAACTTAGGCTTATTAAATAGGCTTATTTCAGCAACTTAGGCTTATTAAATAGGCTCATTCAGAAACTTAGGCTTATGAAATAGGCTTATTTCAGCAACTTAGACTTATTAAATAGGCCTATTAAATAGGCTTATTAAATAGGCTTATTTCAGCAACTTAGACTTATTAAATAGGCCTATTAAATAGGCTTATTAAATAGACTTATTAACTAGGCTCATTAAATACTTATTAAATAGGCTTAGTAAATAGGCTTATTAAATAGACTTATTAAATAGGCTCAATAAATAGGCTTATTAAATAGGCTTATTAAATAGGCTCAATAAATAGGCTTATTAAATAGGCTTATTAAATAGGCTTATTAAATAGACTTATTAAATAGGCTTATTAAATAGGCTCAATAAATAGGCTTATTAAATAGGCTTATTAAATAGACTTATTAAATAGGCTTATTAAATAGGCTCAATAAATAGGCTTATTAAATAGGCTCAATAAATAGGCTTATTAAATAGGCTCAATAAATAGGCTTATTAAATAGGCTCAATAAATAGGCTTATTAAATAGGCTCATTAAATACTTGTTAAATAGGCTTATTAAATAGACTTATTAAATAGACTTATTAAATAGGCTTATTAAATAGGCTAAATAAATAGGCTTATTAAATAGGCTTATTAAATAGGCTCAATAAATAGGCTTATTAAATAGGCTTATTAAATAGGCTTATTAAATAAGCTTATTAAATAGGCTCAATAAATAGGCTTATTAAATAGGCTCAATAAATAGGCTTATTAAATAGGCTCAATAAAAAGGCGTATTAAATAGGCTTATTAAATAGGCTTATTAAATAGGCTTATTAAATAGGCTTATTAAATAGGCTCAATAAATAGGCTTATTAAATAGGCTCAATAAATAGGCTTATTAAATAGGCTTATTAAATAGGCTTATTAAATAGACTTATTAAATAGGCTTATTAAATAGGCTCAATAAATAGGCTTATTAAATAGGCTCAATAAATAGGCTTATTAAATAGGCTCAATAAATAGGCGTATTAAATAGGCTCAATAAATAGGCTTATTAAATAGGCTCATTAAATACTTATTAAATAGGCTTATTAAATAGACTTATTAAATATACTTATTAAATAGGCTTATTAAATAGACTTATTAAATAGGCTTATTAAAAAAGGCTTATTAAATAGACATATTAAATAGGCTCATTAAATACTTATTAAATATGTTTATTAAATAGGCGTATTAAATAGGCTTATTAAATAGCCTCATTAAATACTTATTAAATAGGCTTATTAAATAGGCTTATTAAATAGGCTTATTTCAGCAACTTAGGCTTATTGAATAGCCTTATTAAATAGGCTTATTTCAGCAACTTAGACTTATTAAATAGGTTTATTCAGAAACTTAGGCTTATTAAATAGGCTTATTTCAGCAACTTAGACTTATTAGATAGGCCTATTAAATAGGCTTATTAAATAGGCTTATTTCAACATCTTAGACTTATTAAATAGGCCTATTAAATAGGCTTATTAAATAGACTTATTAAATAGGCTCATTAAATACTTATTAAATAGGCTTATTAAATAGGCTTATTAAATAGACTTATTAAATAGGCTCAATAAATAGGCATATTAAATAGGCTTATTAAATAGGCTCAATGAATAGGCTTATTAAATAGGCTTATTAAATAGGCTTATTAAATAGACTTATTAAATAGGCTTATTAAATAGGCTCAATAAATAGGCTTATTAAATAGGCTCAATAAATAGGCTTATTAAATAGGCTCAATAAATAGGCTTATTAAATAGGCTAAAAAAATAGGCTTATTAAATAGGCTCATTAAATAGGCTTATTTTAGCAACTTAGGCTTATTAAATAGGTTTATTTCAGCAACTTAGACTTATTAAAGAGCCTTATTAAATAGGCTTATTTCAGCAACTTAGGCTTATTAAATAAGCTTATTTCAGCAACTTATGCTTATTAAATAGCCTTATTAAACAGGTTTATTTCAGCAACTTAGGCTTATTAAATAGCATTTTTAAATAGGTTTATTTCAGCAACTTAGACTTATTAAATATACCTTTTTAAATAGACTTAGTTCAGAAACTTAGGCTTAGTAAATAGTCTTATTTCAGCAACTTAGGCTCATTAAATAGCCTTATTAAATAGCCTTATTCAGCAACTTAGGCTTATTAAATAGCCTTATTAAATAGGCTTATTTCAGCAACTTAGGCTTATTAAATAGGCTCATTCAGAAACTTAGGCTTATTAAATAGGCTTATTCAGCAACTTAGGCTTATTAAATAGGCTTATTTCAGCAACTTAGGCTTATTAAATAGGCTCATTCAGAAACTTAGGCTTATTAAATAGGCTTATTTCAGCAACTTAGACTTATTAAATAGGCCTATTAAATAGGCTTATTAAATAGACTTATTAACTAGGCTCATTAAATACTTATTAAATAGGCTTATTAAATAGGCTTATTAAATAGACTTATTAAATAGGCTCAATAAATAGGCTTATTAAATAGGCTTATTAAATAGGCTCAATAAATAGGCTTATTAAATAGGCTTATTAAATAGGCTTATTAAATAGACTTATTAAATAGGCTTATTAAATAGGCTCAATAAATAGGCTTATTAAATAGGCTTATTAAATAGACTTATTAAATAGGCTTATTAAATAGGCTCAATAAATAGGCTTATTAAATAGGCTCAATAAATAGGCTTATTAAATAGGCTCAATAAATAGGCTTATTAAATAGGCTCAATAAATAGGCTTATTAAATAGGCTCATTAAATACTTGTTAAATAGGCTCAATAAATAGGCTTATTAAATAGGCTCAATAAATAGGCTTATTAAATAGGCTTATTAAATAGGCTTATTAAATAGACTTATTAAATAGGCTTATTAAATAGGCTCAATAAATAGGCTTATTAAATAGGCTCAATAAATAGGCTTATTAAATAGGCTCAATAAATAGGCGTATTAAATAGGCTCAATAAATAGGCTTATTAAATAGGCTCATTAAATACTTATTAAATAGGCTTATTAAATAGACTTATTAAATATACTTATTAAATAGGCTTATTAAATAGACTTATTAAATAGGCTTATTAAAAAAGGCTTATTAAATAGACATATTAAATAGGCTCATTAAATACTTATTAAATATGTTTATTAAATAGGCGTATTAAATAGGCTTATTAAATAGCCTCATTAAATACTTATTAAATAGGCTTATTAAATAGGCTTATTAAATAGGCTTATTTCATCAACTTAGGCTTATTGAATAGCCTTATTAAATAGGCTTATTTCAGCAACTTAGACTTATTAAATAGGTTTATTCAGAAACTTAGGCTATTAAATAGGCTTATTTCAGCAACTTAGACTTATTAGATAGGCCTATTAAATAGGCTTATTAAATAGGCTTATTTCAACATCTTAGACTTATTAAATAGGCCTATTAAATAGGCTTATTAAATAGACTTATTAAATAGGCTCATTAAATACTTATTAAATAGGCTTATTAAATAGGCTTATTAAATAGACTTATTAAATAGGCTCAATAAATAGGCATATTAAATAGGCATATTAAATAGGCTCAATGAATAGGCTTATTAAATAGGCTTATTAAATAGGCTTATTAAATAGACTTATTAAATAGGCTTATTAAATAGGCTCAATAAATAGGCTTATTAAATAGGCTCAATAAATAGGCTTATTAAATAGGCTCAATAAATAGGCTTATTAAATTGGCTAAAAAAATAGGCTTATTAAATAGGCTCATTAAATAGGCTTATTTTAGCAACTTAGGCTTATTAAATAGGTTTATTTCAGCAACTTAGACTTATTAAAGAGCCTTATTAAATAGGCTTATTTCAGCAACTTAGGCTTATTAAATAAGCTTATTTCAGCAACTTATGCTTATTAAATAGCCTTATTAAACAGGTTTATTTCAGCAACTTAGGCTTATTAAATAGCATTTTTAAATAGGTTTATTTCAGCAACTTAGACTTATTAAATATACCTTTTTAAATAGGCTTAGTTCAGAAACTTAGGCTTATTAAATAGTCTTATTTCTGCAACCTAGGCTCATTAAATAGCCTCATTAAATAGGCTTATTCAGCAACTTAGGCTTATTAAATAGCCTTATTAAATAGGCTTATTTCAGCAACTTAGACTTATTAAATAGGTTTATTCAGCAACTTAAGATTATTAAATAGGCTTATTCAGCAACTTAGGCTTATTAAATTGGCTTTTTTCAGCAACTTAGGCTTATTAAGTAGGCTCATTCAGAAACTTAGGCTTATTAAATAGGCTTATTTCAGCAACTTAGACTTATTAAATAGGCCTATTAAATAGGCTTATTAAATAGGCTTATTTCAGCAACTTAGGCTTATTAAATAGCATTTTTAAATAGGTTTATTTCAGCAACTTAGACTTATTAAATATACCTTTTTAAATAGGCTTAGTTCAGAAACTTAGGCTTATTAAATAGGCTTATTTCAGCAACTTAAACTTATTAAATAGCCTTATTTCAGCAACGTAGGCGTATTAAATAGCCTTATTTCAGCAACTTAGACTTATTAAATAGGCTTATTCAGCAACTTAGGCTTATTAAATAGCCTTATTAAATAGGCTTATTTCAGCAACTTAGACTTATTAAATAGGCTTATTCAGCAACTTAGGCTTATTAAATAGGCTTATTTCAGCAACTTAGGCTTATTAAATAGGCTCATTCAGCAACTTAGGCTTATAAAATAGGCTTATTTCTGCAACTTAGACTTATTAAATAGGCCTATTAAATAGGCTTATTAAATAGGCTTATTTCAGCAACTTAGACTTATTAAATAGGCCTATTAAATAGGCTTATTAAATAGGCTTATTAAATAGGCTTATTTCAGCAACTTAGGCTTATTAAATAGGCTTATTTCAGCAACTTAGACTTATTAAATAGCCTTATTTCAGCAACTTACGCTTATTAAATAGGCTTATTTCAGCAACTTAGGCTTATTAAATAGCCTAATTAAGTAGGCTTATTTCAGCAACTTGGGCTTATTAAATAGGCTTATTTCAGCAACTTACGCTGATTAAAAAGGCTTATTTCAGCAACTTAGACTTATTAAATAGCCTTATTTCAGCCACTTAGACTCATTAAATAGGCTTATTTCAGCAACTTATGCTTATTAAATATACTTATTTCAGCAACTTAGGCTTATTAAATAGGCTTATTTCAGTAACTTAGACTTATTAAATAGCCTTATTTCAGCAACATAGGCTTATTAAATAGGCTTATTTCAGCAACTTAGGCTTATTAAATAGTCTCATTTCAGCAACTTAGGCTTATTAAATAGGCTTATTTCAGCAACTTAGGCTTATTAAATAGCCTTATTTCAGCAACTTAGACTTATTAAATAGGCCTATTAAATAGGCTTATTAAATAGACTTATTAAATAGGCTCATTAAATACTTATTAAATAGGCTTATTAAATAGGCTTATTAAATAGACTTATTAAAAAGGCTCAATAAACAGGCTTATTAAATAGGCTTATTAAATAGGCTCAATAAATAGGCTTATTAAATAGGCTCAATAAATAGGCTTATTAAATAGGCTCAATAAATAGGCTCATTAAATAGGCTCAATAAATAGGCTTATTAAATAGGTTCATTAAATACTTATTAAATAGGCTTATTAAATAGACTTATTAAATAGACTTATTAAATAGGCTTATTAAATAGACTTATTAAATAGGCTTATTAAACAGGCTTATTAAATAGACTTATTAAATAGGCTCATTAAATACTTATTAAATATGTTTATTAAATAGGCGTATTAAATAGGCTTATTAAATAGGCTTATTAATTAGGCTTATTAAATAGGCTTATTAAATAGACTTATTAAATAGCCTCATTAAATAGGCTTATTTTAGCAACTTAGGCTTATTAAATAGGTTTATTTCAGCAACTTAGGCTTATTAAATAGCCTTATTAAATAGGCTTATTTCAGCAACTTAGGCTTATTAAATAAGCTTATTTCAGCAACTTATGCTTATTAAATAGCCTTATTAAACAGGTTTATTTCAGCAACTTAGGCTTATTAAATATCATTTTTAAATAGGTTTATTTCAGCAACTTAGACTTATTAAATAGGCTTATTCAGCAACTTAGACTTATTAAATAGGTTTATTCAGCAACTTAGGCTTATTAAATAGGCTTATTCAGCAACTTAGGCTTATTAAATAGGCTTATTTCAGCAACTTAGGCTTATTAAATAGGCTCAATAAATAGGCTTATTAAATAGGCTCATTAAATACTTAGTAAATAGGCTTATTGAATAGACTTATTAAATAGACTCATTAAATAGGCTTATTAAATAGGCTTATTAAATAGACTTATTAAATAGCGTCATTAAATAGGCTTATTTTAGCAACGTAGGCTTATTAAATAGGTTTATTTCAGCAACTTAGACTTATTAAATAGCCTTATTAAATAGGCTTATTTCAGCAAACTTAGGCTTATTAAATAAGCTTATTTCAGCAACTTATGCTTATTAAATAGCCTTATTAAACAGGTTAATTTCAGCAACTTAGACTTATTAAATAGGTTTATTCAGCAACTTAGGCTTATTAAATAGGCTTATTCAGCAACTTAGGCTTATTAAATAGGCTTATTTCAGCAACTTAGGCTTATTAAATAGGCTCATTCAGAAACTTAGGCTTATTAAATAGGCATATTTCAGCAACTTAGACTTATTAAATAGGCCTATTAAATAGGATTATTAAATAGGCATATTTCAGCAACTTAGACTTATTAAATAGGCCTATTAAATAGGCTTATTAAATAGACTTATTAAATAGGCTCATTAAATACTTATTAAATAGGCTTATTAAATAGGCTTATTAAATAGACTTATTAAAAAGGCTCAATGAATAGGCTTATTAAATTGGCTTATTAAATAGGCTCAATAAATAGGCTTATTAAATAGGCTTATTAAATAGGCTTTTTAAATAGACTTATTAAATAGGCTTATTAAATAGGCTCAATAAACAGGCTTATTAAATAGGCTCAATAAATAGGCTTATTAAATAGGCTCAATAAATAGGCTCATTAAATAGGCTCAATAAATAGGCTTATTAAATAGGTTCATTAAATACTTATTAAATAGGCTCATTAAATAGACTTATTAAATAGACGTATTAAATAGGCTTATTAAATAGACTTATTAAATAGGCTTATTAAACAGGCTTATTAAATAGACTTATTAAATAGGCTCATTAAATACTTATTAAATATGTTTATTAAATAGGCGTATTAAATAGGCTTATTAAATAGGCTTATTAAATAGGCTTATTAAATAGGCTTATTAAATAGACTTATTAAATAGCCTCATTAAATAGGCTTATTTTAGCAACTTAGGCTTATTAAATAGGTTTATTTCAGCAACTTAGGCTTATTAAATAGCCTTATTAAATAGGCTTATTTCAGCAACTTAGGCTTATTAAATAAGCTTATTTCAGCAACTTATGCTTATTAAATAGCCTTATTAAACAGGTTTATTTCAGCAACTTAGGCTTATTAAATATCATTTTTAAATAGGTTTATTTCAGCAACTTAGACTTATTAAATATATATTTTTAAATAGGCTTAGTTCAGAAACTTAGGCTTATTAAATAGGCTTATTTCAGCAACTTAGGCTCATTAAATAGCCTTATTAAATAGGCTTATTTCAGCAACTTAAACTTATTAAATAGCCTTATTTCAGCAACTTAGGCTTATTAAATAGCCTTATTTCAGCAACTTAGACTTATTAAATAGGCTTATTCAGCAACTTAGGCTTATTAAATAGCCTTATTAAATAGGCTTATTTCAGCAACTTAGACTTATTAAATAGGTTTATTCAGCAACTTAGGCTTATTAAATAGGCTTATTTCAGCAACTTATGCTTATTAAATAGGCTTATTCCGCAGCTTAGGCTTATTAAATAGGCTTATTTCAGCAACTTAGGCTTATTAAATAGGCTCATTCAGAAACTTAGGCTTATTAAATAGGCTTATTTCAGCAACTTAGACTTATTAAATAGGCCTATTAAATAGGCTTATTAAATAGGCTTATTTCAGCAACTTAGACTTATTAAATAGGCCTATTAAATAGGCGTATTAAATATACTTATTAAATAGGCTCATTAAATACTTATTAAATAGGCTTATTAAATAGGCTTATTAAATAGACTTATTAAATAGGCTCAATAAATAGGCATATTAAATAGGCTCAATAAATAGGCTTATTAAATAGGCTTATTAAATAGACTTATTAAATAGGCTTATTAAATAGGCTCAATAAATAGGCTTATTAAATAGGCTCAATAAATAGGCTTATTAAATAGGCTCAATAAATAGGCTTATTAAATAGGCTCAATAAATAGGCTTATTAAATAGGCTCATTAAATACTTATTAAATAGGCTTATTAAATAGACTTATTAAATAGACTCATTAAATAGGCTTATTAAATAGGCTTATTAAATATACTTATTAAATAGCCTCATTAAATAGGCTTATTTTAGCAACGTAGGCTTATTAAATAGGTTTATTTCAGCAACTTAGACTTATTAAAGAGCCTTATTAAATAGGCTTATTTCAGCAACTTATGCTTATTAAATAAGCTTATTTCAGCAATTTATGCTTATTAAATAGCCTTATTAAACAGGTTAATTTCAGCAACTTAGGCTTACTAAATTGCATTTTTAAATAGGTTTATTTCAGCAACTTAGACTTATTAAATATACCTTTTTAAATAGGCTTAGTTCAGAAACTTAGGCTTATTAAATAGTCTTATTTCAGCAACTTAGGCTCATTAAATAGCCTTATTAAATAGGCTTATTCAGCAACGTAGGCTTATTAAATAGCCTTATTAAATAGGCTTATTTCAGCAACTTAGACTTATTAGATAGGTTTATTCAGCAACTTAGGCTTATTAAATAGGCTTATTCAGCAACTTAGGCTTATTAAATAGGCTTATTTCAGCAACTTAGGCTTATTAAATAGGCTCATTCAGAAACTTAGGCTTATTAAATAGGCTTATTTCAGCAACTTAGACTTATTAAATAGGCCTATTAAATAGGCTTATTAAATAGGCTTATTTCAGCAACTTAGACTTGTTAAATAGGCCTATTAAATAGGCTTATTAAATAGACTTATTAAATAGGCTCATTAAATACTTATTAAATAGGCTTTTTAAATAGGCTTATTAAATAGACTTATTAAAAAGGCTCAATAAATAGACTTATTAAATTGGCTTATTAAATAGGCTCAATAAATAGGCTTATTAAATAGGCTTATTAAATAGGCTTATTAAATAGACTTATTAAATAGGCTTATTAAATAGGCTCAATAAATAGGCTTATTAAACAGGCTCAATAAATAGGCTTATTAAATAGGCTCAATAAATAGGCTCATTAAATAGGCTCAATAAATAGGCTTATTAAATAGGCTCATTAAATCTTCTTTGGTTCTTTCGGTAAAGTCACGTAGAATGAGAATAAAATAATAAATTGATAAAATAAAATAACACAATAATATTCTCACGACGTTTCGGCCACAACACAAGCGGCCTTCATCAGGTGAAGGGAGCGAGACTGTCTGGTAGGACAGCGCTGGAGTGAGAGAGCCACGTTCAGATCACGGCTTTTAAGCTGTGTGAGAGGAACAAAGAGCCTTGACGAAGGAATTAGCATAAAATTTAGCATTGAAAAGGCTGAATGATTAACTTGTGACTGGTCACAGAAATAGCTATGTTAAAAGTTAAAGCATACACATCCGCAGAGGCACCCATTGTTAAAACGAATTAGCATAGAATTTAGCATTGAAATAGCTAAATTAAGGCATTCGCTAAATTCTATGCTAATTCCTTTTAACAATGGGTGCCTCTGCGGATGTGTATGCTTTAACTTTTAACATAGCTATTTCTGTGACCAGTCACAAGTTAATCATTCAGCCTTTTCAATGCTAAATTTTATGCTAATTCCTTCGTCAAGGCTCTTTGTTCCTCTCACACAGCTTAAAAGCCGTGATCTGAACGTGGCTCTCTCACTCCAGCGCTGTCCTACCAGACAGTCTCGTTCCCTTCACCTGATGAAGGCCGCTTGTGTTGTGGCCGAAACGTCGTGAGAATATTATTGTGTTATTTTATTTTATCAATTTATTATTTTATTCTCATTCTATGTGACTTTACCGAAAGAACCAAAGAAGATTAATCATTGCAGTCACGAAGGCTTTAAATCGAAAAGGCTCATTAAATACTTATTAAATAGGCTTATTAAATAGACTTATTAAATAGGCTTATTAAACAGGCTTATTAAATAGACTTATTAAATAGGCTCATTAAATACTTATTAAATATGTTTATTAAATAGGCGTATTAAATAGGCTTATTAAATAGGCTTATTAAATAGGCTTATTAAATAGCCTCATTAAATACTTATTAAATAGGCTTATTGAATAGGCTTATTAAATAGGCTTATTTCAGCAACTTAGACTTATTAAATAGGTTTATTCAGCAACTTAGGCTTATTAAATAGGCTTATTCAGCAACTTAGGCTTATTAAATAGGCTTATTTCAGCAACTTAGGCTTATTAAATAGGATCATTCAGAAACTTAGGCTTATTAAATAGGCTTATTTCAGCAACTTAAACTTATTAAATAGGCCTATTAAATAGGCTTATTAAATAGGCTTATTTCAGCAACTTAGACTTTTTAAATAGGCCTATTAAATAGGCTTATTAAATAGACTTATTAAATAGGCTCATTAAATACTTATTAAATAGGCTTATTAAATAGGCTTATTAAATAGACTTATTAAATAGACTCAATAAATAGGCATATTAAATAGGCTTATTAAATAGCCTCAATAAATAGGCTTATTAAATAGGCTTAATAAATAGGCTTATTAAATAGGCTTATGAAATAGGCTTATTAAATAGGCTCAATAAATAGGCTTATTAAATAGGCTCAATAAATAGGCTTATTAAATAGGCTCAATAAATAGGCTTATTAAATAGGCTTATTAAATAAACTTATTAAATAGACTCATTAAATAGGCTTATTAAATAGGCTTATTAAATAGACTTATTAAATAGCCTCATTAAATAGGCTTATTTTAGCAACGTAGGCTTATTAAATAGGTTTATTTCAGCAACTTAGACTTATTAAAGAGCCTTATTAAATAGGCTTATTTCAGCAACTTAGGCTTATTAAATAAGCTTATTTCAGCAACTTATGCTTATTAAATAGCCTTATTAAACAGGTTAATTTCAGCAACTTAGGCTTATTAAATAGCATTTTTAAATAGGTTTATTTCAGCAACTTAGACTTATTAAATATACCTTTTTAAATAGGCTTAGTTCAGAAACTTAGGCTTATTAAATAGTCTTATTTCAGCAACTTAGGCTCATTAAATAGCCTTATTAAATAGGCTTATTCAGCAACTTAGGCTTATTAAATAGCCTTATTAAATAGGCTTATTTCAGCAACTTAGACTTATTAGATAGGTTTATTCAGCAACTTAGGCTTATTAAATAGGCTTATTCAGCAACTTAGGCTTATTAAATAGGCTTATTTCAGCAACTTAGGCTTATTAAATAGGCTCATTCAGAAACTTAGGCTTATTAAATAGGCTTATTTCAGCAACTTAGACTTATTAAATAGGCCTATTAAATAGGCTTATTAAATAGGCTTATTTCAGCAACTTAGACTTATTAAATAGGCCTATTAAATAGGCTTATTAAATAGACTTATTAAATAGGCTCATTAAATACTTCTTAAATAGGCTTATTAAATAGGCTTATTAAATAGACTTATTAAAAAGGCTCAATAAATAGACTTATTAAATTGGCTTATTAAATAGGCTCAATAAATAGGCTTATTAAATAGGCTTATTAAATAGGCTTATTAAATAGACTTATTAAATAGGCTTATTAAATAGGCTCAATAAATAGGCTTATTAAATAGGCTCAATAAATAGGCTTATTGAATAGGCTCAATAAATAGGCTCATTAAATAGGCTCAATAAATAGGCTTATTAAATAGGCTCATTAAATACTTATTAAATAGGCTTATTAAATAGACTTCTTCAATAGACTTATTAAATAGGCTTATTAAATAGACTTATTAAATAGGCTTATTAAACAGGCTTATTAAATAGACTTATTAAATAGGCTCATTAAATACTTATTAAATATGTTTATTAAATAGGCGTATTAAATAGGCTCATTAAATAGGCTTATTAAATAGGCTTATTAAATAGGCTTATTAAATAGCCTCATTAAATACTTATTAAATAGGCTTATTAAATAGGCTTATTAAATAGGCTTATTTCAGCAACTTAGGCTTATTAAATAGCCTTATTAAATAGGCTTATTTCAGCAACTTAGACTTATTAAATAGGTTTATTCAGCAACTTAGGCTTATTAAATAGGCTTATTCAGCAACTTAGGCTTATTAAATAGGCTTATTTCAGCAACTTAGGCTTATTAAATAGGATCATTCAGAAACTTAGGCTTATTAAATAGGCTTATTTCAGCAACTTAGACTTATTAAATAGGCCTATTAAATAGGCTTATTAAATAGGCTTATTTCAGCAACTTAGACTTTTTAAATAGGCCAATTAAATAGGCTTATTAAATAGACTTATTAAATAGGCTCATTAAATACTTATTAAATAGGCTTATTAAATAGGCTTATTAAATAGACTTATTAAATAGGCTCAATAAATAGGCTTATTAAATAGGCTTATTAAATAGGCTCAATAAATAGGCTTATTAAATAGGCTTATTAAATAGGCTTATTAAATAGGCTTATGAAATAGGCTTATTAAATAGGCTCAATAAATAGGCTTATTAAATAGGCTCAATAAATAGGCTTATTGAATAGGCTCAATAAATAGGCTTATTAAATAGGCTCAATAAATAGGCTTATTAAATAGGCTCATTAAATACTTATTAAATAGGCTTATTAAATAGACTTATTAAATAGACTTATTAAATAGGCTTATTAAATAGACTTATTAAATAGGCTTATTAAAAAGGCTTATTAAATAGACTTATTAAATAAGCTCATTAAATACTTATTAAATATGTTTATTAAATAGGCGTATTAAATAGGCTTATTAAATAGGCTTATTAAATAGGCTTATTAAATAGGCTTATTAAATAGCCTCAATAAATAGGCATATTAAATAGGCTTATTAAATAGGCTCAATAAATAGGCTTATTAAATAGGCTTATTAAATAGGCTTATTAAATAGGCTTATGAAATAGGCTTATTAAATAGGCTCAATAAATAGGCTTATTAAATAGGCTCAATAAATAGGCTTATTAAATAGGCTCAATAAATAGGCTTATTAAATAGGCTTATTAAATAGACTTATTAAATAGACTCATTAAATAGGCTTATTAAATAGGCTTATTAAATAGACTTATTAAATAGCCTCATTAAATAGGCTTATTTTAGCAACGTAGGCTTATTAAATAGGTTTATTTCAGCAACTTAGACTTATTAAAGAGCCTTATTAAATAGGCTTATTTCAGCAACTTAGGCTTATTAAATAAGCTTATTTCAGCAACTTATGCTTATTAAATAGCCTTATTAAACAGGTTAATTTCAGCAACTTAGGCTTATTAAATAGCATTTTTTAATAGGTTTATTTCAGCAACTTAGACTTATTAAATATACCTTTTTAAATAGGCTTAGTTCAGAAACTTAGGCTTATTAAATAGTCTTATTTCAGCAACTTAGGCTCATTAAATAGCCTTATTAAATAGGCTTATTCAGCAACTTAGGCTTATTAAATAGCCTTATTAAATAGGCTTATTTCAGCAACTTAGACTTATTAGATAGGTTTATTCAGCAACTTAGGCTTATTAAATAGGCTCATTCAGAAACTTAGGCTTATTAAATAGGCTTATTTCAGCAACTTAGACTTATTAAATAGGCCTATTAAATAGGCTTATTAAATAGGCTTATTTCAGCAACTTAGACTTATTAAATAGGCTTATTTCAGCAACTTATGCTTATTAAATATACTTATTTCAGCAACTTAGGCTTATTAAATAGGCTTATTTCAGCAACTTAAACTTATTAAATAGCCTTATTTCAGCAACTTAGGCTTATTAAATGGCCTTATTTCAGCAACTTACACTTATTAAATAGGCTTATTCAGCAACTTAGGCTTATTAAATAGCCTTATTAAATAGGCTTATTTCAGCAACTTAGACTTATTAAATAGGTTTATTCAGCAACTTAGGCTTATTAAATAGGCTTATTCAGCAACTTAGGCTTATTAAATAGGCTTATTTCAGCAACTTAGGCTTATTAAATAGGCTCATTCAGCAACTTAGGCTTATTAAATAGGCTTATTTCAGCAACTTAGACTTATTAAATAGGCCTATTAAATAGGCTTATTAAATAGGCTTATTTCAGCAAATTAGACTTATTAAATATGCCTATTAAATAGGCTTATTAAATAGGCTTATTTCAGCAACTTAGGCTTATTAAATAGGCTTATTTCAGCAACTTAGACTTATTAAATAGCCTTTTTCAGCAACTTACGCTTATTAAATAGGCTTATTTCAGCAACTTAGGCTTATTAAATAGCCTAATTAAGTAGGCTTATTTCAGCAACTTAGACTTATTAAATAGGCCTATTAAATAGGCTTATTAAATAGACGTATTAAATAGGCTCATTAAATACTTATTAAATAGGCTTATTAAATAGGCTTATTAAATAGACTTATTAAATAGGCTCAATAAATAGGCTCAATAAATAGGCTTATTAAATAGGCTCAATAAATAGGCTTATTAAATAGGCGCAATAAATAGGCTTATTAAATAGGCTCAATAAATAGGCTTATTAAATAGGCTCATTAAATACTTATTAAATAGGCTTATTAAATAGACTTATTAAATAGACGTATTAAATAGGCTTATTAAATAGACTTATTAAATAGGCTTTTTAAAAAGGCTTATTAAATAGACGTATTAAATAGGCTCATTAAATACTTATTAAATATATTTATTAAATAGGCGATTTAAATAGGCTTATTAAATAGGCTTATTAAATAGACTTATTAAATAGACTAATTAAATAGGCTTATTTTAGCAACTTAGACTTATTAAATAGGTTTATTTCAGCAACTTAGACTTATTAAATAGCCTTATTAAATAGGCTTATTTCAGCAACTTAGGCTTATTAAATAAGCTTATTTCAGCAACTTATGCTTATTAAATAGCCTTATTAAACAGGTTTATTTCAGCAACTTAGGCTTATTAAATAGCATTTTTAAATAGGTTTATTTCAGCAACTTAGACTTATTAAATATACCTTTTTAAATAGGCTTAGTTCAGCAACTTAGGCTTATTAAATAGGCTCATTCAGCAACTTAGGCTTATTAAATAGGCTTATTTCAGCAACTTAGACTTATTAAATAGGCCTATTAAATAGGCTTATTAAATAGGCTTATTTCAGCAAATTAGACTTATTAAATAGGCCTATTAAATAGGCTTATTAAATAGGCTTATTTCAGCAACTTAGGCTTATTAAATAGGCTTATTTCAGCAACTTAGACTTATTAAATAGCATTTTTCAGCAACTTAGGCTTAATAAATAGGCTTATTAAATAGGCTTATGAAATAGGCTTATTAAATAGGCTCAATAAATAGGCTTATTAAATAGGCTCAATAAATAGGCTTATTAAATAGGCTCAATAAATAGGCTTATTAAATAGGCTTATTAAATAAACTTATTAAATAGACTCATTAAATAGGCTTATTAAATAGGCTTATTAAATAGACTTATTAAATAGCCTCATTAAATAGGCTTATTTTAGCAACGTAGGCTTATTAAATAGGTTTATTTCAGCAACTTATACTTATTAAAGAGCCTTATTAAATAGGCTTATTTCAGCAACTTAGGCTTATTAAATAAGCTTATTTCAGCAACTTATGCTTATTAAATAGCCTTATTAAACAGGTTAATTTCAGCAACTTAGGCTTATTAAATAGCATTTTTAAATAGGTTTATTTCAGCAACTTAGACTTATTAAATATACCTTTTTAAATAGGCTTAGTTCAGAAACTTAGGCTTATTAAATAGTCTTATTTCAGCAACTTAGGCTCATTAAATAGCCTTATTAAATAGGCTTATTCAGCAACTTAGGCTTATTAAATAGCCTTATTAAATAGGCTTATTTCAGCAACTTAGACTTATTAGATAGGTTTATTCAGCAACTTAGGCTTATTAAATAGGCTTATTCAGCAACTTAGGCTTATTAAATAGGCTTATTTCAGCAACTTAGGCTTATTAAATAGGCTCATTCAGAAACTTAGGCTTATTAAATAGGCTTATTTCAGCAACTTAGACTTATTAAATAGGCCTATTAAATAGGCTTATTAAATAGGCTTATTTCAGCAACTTAGATTTATTTAAATAGGCCTATTAAATAGGCTTATTAAATAGACTTATTAAATAGGCTCATTAAATACTTCTTAAATAGGCTTATTAAATAGGCTTATTAAATAGACTTATTAAAAAGGCTCAATAAATAGACTTATTAAATTGGCTTATTAAATAGGCTCAATAAATAGGCTTATTAAATAGGCTTATTAAATAGGCTTATTAAATAGACTTATTAAATAGGCTTATTAAATAGGCTCAATAAATAGGCTTATTAAATAGGCTCAATAAATAGGCTTATTGAATAGGCTCAATAAATAGGCTCATTAAATAGGCTCAATAAATAGGCTTATTAAATAGGCTCATTAAATACTTATTAAATAGGCTTATTAAATAGACTTCTTCAATAGACTTATTAAATAGGCTTATTAAATAGACTTATTAAATAGGCTTATTAAACAGGCTTATTAAATAGACTTATTAAATAGGCTCATTAAATACTTATTAAATATGTTTATTAAATAGGCGTATTAAATAGGCTCATTAAATAGGCTTATTAAATAGGCTTATTAAATAGGCTTATTAAATAGCCTCATTAAATACTTATTAAATAGGCTTATTAAATAGGCTTATTTCAGCAACTTAGACTTATTAAATAGGTTTATTCAGCAACTTAGGCTTATTAAATAGGCTTATTCAGCAACTTAGGCTTATTAAATAGGCTTATTTCAGCAACTTAGGCTTATTAAATAGGATCATTCAGAAACTTAGGCTTATTAAATAGGCTTATTTCAGCAACTTAGACTTATTAAATAGGCCTATTAAATAGGCTTATTAAATAGGCTTATTTCAGCAACTTAGACTTTTTAAATAGGCCAATTAAATAGGCTTATTAAATAGACTTATTAAATAGGCTCATTAAATACTTATTAAATAGGCTTATTAAATAGGCTTATTAAATAGACTTATTAAATAGGCTCAATAAATAGGCTTATTAAATAGGCTTATTAAATAGGCTCAATAAATAGGCTTATTAAATAGGCTTATTAAATAGGCTTATTAAATAGGCTTATGAAATAGGCTTATTAAATAGGCTCAATAAATAGGCTTATTAAATAGGCTCAATAAATAGGCTTATTGAATAGGCTCAATAAATAGGCTTATTAAATAGGCTCAATAAATAGGCTTATTAAATAGGCTCATTAAATACTTATTAAATAGGCTTATTAAATAGACTTATTAAATAGACTTATTAAATAGGCTTATTAAATAGACTTATTAAATAGGCTTA
>NW_022638396.1:0-34265 GCF_010993605.1 Petromyzon marinus
TACGATTGATAAACAAAGGGATGCGAGGCTGTAGCAAAGGTTAAGAAACACTGCTCTAAGGGGACTTGTTTAGCTCCACAACCAGCTGGCGCGACCGCCCGAAACCGCTGTTCCCGTGAACTGAGCGACTTCAATCGTTCATACCGCCTCCCATGTGGACAAGACTCGGTCCATAGCGGATACTGACCGTGTCGCTTCATCCAACGCTGGGTTCAACTCCATCATCACCACCACCACCACACTGCAGCTCAACTCCACCACCACCACCACACTGCAGCTCAACTCCACCACCACGACCACACTGCAGGTCAACTCCATCACCACCACCACCACACTGCAGCTCAACTCCATCACCACCACACTGGAGGTCAACTCCACCACCACCACCACACTGCAGCTCAACTCCACCACACTGGAGCTCAACTCCATCACCACCACCACCACACTGCAGCTCAACTCCACCACCACACTGGAAGTCAACTCCACCACACTGCAGGTCAACTCCATCACCACCACCACCACCACCACCACACTACAGGTCAACTCCACCACCACCACACTGGAGCTCAGCTCCACTACACTGCAGGTCAACTCCATCACCACCACCACCACACTGCAGGTCAACTCCATCACCACCACCACACTGCAGGTCAACTCCATCACCACCACCACCACACTGCAGGTCAACTCCATCACCACCACCACCACCACCACACTGCCGCTCACGCCACTTCTCTTTCCGTGTAATTCCTCGCACTGAACTTTATGCCGTGTTCTCCGGATGATTAGACCATCATGAAAATATGCACGTATGTTGAACTTCTTTCGCACCGTACGTAGTCAACCGCGCTAATCGGAGGTGCTGGGGAAGGACGACAAACTAAGCACAATAAGCAGTTCTAAAGAAATTAGTTTGTCAAACTAGATGATTTAAAAGAGCAGAGCTCCAGTGACTTCCTAATATCGGGAGGAAGAGCGTTCTGGACGACCGCAGAAGCGCAGCAGACCCACCCGAAGCTTTTGCCTGCATGCTTGTCAATAACTACAGACGAACGTGGTGGTCTCACACAGACACGCACCACACACAACCAACCGGGTTAGGAGACGCGTTAAAAAAAAAAACAGTTTTAAAATACCGGGGAAAAAAATGGGAATCTTATCATCCAGAGAATACAAAACATGTCATAATTATCTCGCTATTGTCATTTGTATCCGAGCCTGGGCAAACTCCCGACAGTTGAGGGGACCTTGCTCGATCACGCAGCGGCTGGAGCTGGGACTCAAACCGAGGCTTCTCAGCGGCGCTGGCTTCGCGCTCTCGACCGAAGACGTCGCGAGGCTCGTGAGCGGCGATTTGGGCCGAGTTGACCCCGAGATCAACCCCCTGCTGCCCAGGGGGACGGGGGAGAACTCCCTTTTATTTCATTTCGCCTAATTTGGCCCCGAGTACATTCCAGTGGCTGTCTTGACACTGGAGTCTAACTCATGCTGTCAGGCCCATGGGACTCCATACACAGGCCGAGGGGGTGCTGGTGAGTGGCTGGGTGGGGAGCAAAAAACGCATTTGTTTTGGGGGGGGGGGGGAGCGGGGGGGGCGGGGGGGGGGAGCATCCGACTCAGCGCTTTATGTCGACAGCGCAATTTGCGAGATGAGAAAGCATTGATGGGGTCTGACGACGGCCAGGGTGGATTGCGAAGGGTGGGGTGGGGGGGGTTAGAGGCCCCGTGGGATCGCCGGGGAGTGGTGGGAGGAGTGGTGGTAGGGAGGGGGGGGGGGTCACTTTGCCCTCTCTTAATGTATTAACGTGAATCCGGACGACACCGGAAGAATCCGGGGGGTCACGCCTCGTACACGAACGAGTCGCGGACTCGGCCAACTAATTACACTGGCAGGAGGAGGCATTAGCCTCGCAACGGACATGGATAATACATAGCGCGTCATTAATGTTTAAAGAGGCCGGCGTTTCGCTGTAATTGGCCTGATGGTTGCTAGAAATGGGCACTGTTCTCATTTGATAGCAAAGCAGCGTATCCTTCCTAGCGTTTGTGTTTTTATTCTATCTTGTTTGTAGCTATTCGTGTCTCGTGCCAAAAAAATCAACTTACCATTGCAGCAGACATCGTGCTGTTCGCAGCAGACATCGCAGCTAGCGTCGTGATTGATTTTATTTTATTTCAAACCGACGTGACTTTACCGAAAACGAACCAAAGAGTATTGTAATTGTTGTTTGTGATTATCGGTCTCCCTTGTAAAAAAAAAAGGGGATCGTCGTCATCAGAGGCATCGTGGGGGTGCTGTTAGTGGGGTACGTCATCAGAGGCATTATCGGGGTGCTGTTAGTGGGGTACAACGTCATCAGAGGCATCGTCGGGGTGCTGTTAGTGGGGTACAACGTCATCAGAGGCATCGTCGGGGTGCTGTTAGTGGGGTACAACGTCATCAGAGGCATCGTCGGGGTGCTGTTAGTGGGGTACGTCATCAGAGGCATCGTCGGGGTGCTGCAGTGCGGTACGTCATCAGAGGCATCGTCGGGGTGCTGCAGTGCGGTACGTCATCCGAGGCATCGTCGGGGTGCTGCAGTGGGGTACAACGTCATCAGAGGCATCGTCGGGGTGCTCAGTGGGTACGTCATCAGAGGCATCGTCGGGGTGCTGTTAGTGGGGTACAACGTCATCAGAGGCATCGTCGGGGTGCTGTTAGTGGGGTACAACGTCATCAGAGGCATCGTCGGGGTGCTGTTAGTGGGGTACAACGTCATCAGAGGCATCATCGGGGTGCTGTTAGTTGGGTACAACGTCATCAGAGGCATCGTCGGGGTGCTGTTAGTGGGGTACAACGTCATCAGAGGCATCGTCGGGGTGCTGTTAGTGGGGTACAACGTCATCAGAGGCATCGTCGGGGTGCTGTTAGTGGGGTACAACGTCATCAGAGGCATCGTTGGAGTGCTGTTAGTGGGGTACAACGTCATCAGAGGCATCGTCGGGGTGCTGTTAGTGGGGTACAACGCTTGTGCCGCACAGCACAGAGAAGGAGCTGGGTTTGATTCCTCACCGGGGGCTGCCGTTGTGTTTTTCTGCACTCTCTCCTCCTCTTCTGCATGGGTTTTCTCCGGGTTCACGGTCTCCCTCCCAGAGATAAAAACACACACAACCGGTCCTGGCCAAGCATCCAAGCGCCCTCCGGCAAAAAGGGTATTTGGCACCCGGTGAAGCGCTCCTGGGTAAATAACATAAGTCACCGTGATTGTGGTATACGCATATCATCCTTCCGATTTCACAGTCGCCATTCACAGCAGAGGTCCACTGCATTGATTGTGAATGCCTCTCAGATCAGACGAGCCTTCAAACTTCACGAACTTCAACGCTCCGTGCTCTCCTATAAATCGGCTTCGTTTGTGACGGGCAGTGCGTTGCGTTTTATTATTTGCAAATGCGCACGGTAGCTGAATTTTGCACGGTCACGTACTGTCATTATTGTCAATCCACTGCTGGATGAGGGCCTCCACCCCACACCCCCAGCGTGGGTCGTAGTCGGGGTTATTTCGACCATGCTTCACCACACCGGTCAGTTGCTTGTCGGTGAAGGCGGGGAGCAGGGTGGTCTCGAAGGGACGGCGTTTCGGGGCGACTGCGTGTTAAACAATCCCAAATATACAGCAGCAGGCGCCATGGTCTGGATCGAACCCACGACCTCCTGTATACCAGGCGAGGTAGTCAACATCTCCTAGCCACCGTGGCGCCGCCAGTCTCGTCCATGGGCCACCATTCCTGCTGCCAGCGACGCCGCGTCCTGCCCAAGGCGACTTCCGTACCGAGCGGTCAATACGACGCGAAGTGTATCCAAGTGATGCTTGTCCTCTGATGCACGTGTTCCTATGTGCGTCTCATTTCAGTTTTAATGGCCAGCGAACAGTGGCGGACTAACGACATCATCGGCTCAAGGTGGGTGCGGAAATCGGTCAGTTGGGGCACCCATGTTTGATTGGTCTATTTGCACGGTCGCACCCTCGAGGCTATTGTACATCGCGGCTCCTCTTGCCCAATCGCATCGCCGTTACGCTCACGGTCTCGAACATTTAACGCTGTGGAGGTAGGCACCACTCCAGCTCTTTTTGCAATATTACGTCACTGCTGCAATTAAACCGCGTTTTAAATCAGCTTTGGTTCTTCTAACACTGCCGTTGAAAGCGAATCTCATGGTGGTTCTAGATTTGAAGCTTTCGTGACTGCAAGGATCCACACTCTTTGGTTTTATTCGGTAAAGTCACGTGACTTCACCGAATGAAACCAAAAAGTGTGGACCCATGGTGGTTGTCAAGGGGAGCCCCAACTCGTAGCTTTGGTGGGGGGGGGGGGGGCGGACGGGGGCAAGGGACCCCCTACCTACCTGCCCCCACGCTCGTTACGCCTCTGGCCACAAGTCAGTGGCAAAGATGCGTGCTGAAGAGCACACAAAGAAGCACGCTTCTTTGCGTGCTCTTCAGCTTCCGTCCCGTTGTTTTATGTTTATTTACCATCCGCGTCACGGCAGTTTAAGTTTGATGTCCATTGCGTGCACGTGGCGTGGATGTCGGAGCCATTGCAAGTTGTGAACTATCGTGCGTAGTCAGTCACGTGGTTGGGCAACATGCGTTCACGCATGTGAAGTGTTCTTCACTTATTTTCAGAGGGGGGCACTTTCGCCGATAAGACTTCATCAGTGTGCGAAACCATTGGGGGTTTGACAGCAGCACCATGATGATGGGGGTTGTTTTCACCGTTTGTGTATTGTCATGGGTACGCCCTGAAGGGCCACCAGGGGTCACCAGTGGCCGCTGGCCTTGCAATGAAGAGAACTCTGAGTTAAGGGAGGTATGGGTTGAATAGGGAGATATATTCGAGGCGGGAGGGGGCGAATTTCGAATCGTGTTGAATATTTCCGTCTGGTCGTGCAACCCAGAATGACAAAAAAAACGTTCAGGTCGAGGATAATTGTTCTTGTTGTCGCGTATTGCATAATTAATGCGGGGGGTGGTGGGGGGGATCGATTGCTTGGTGACTAACCTGAATAGGAGATAAATCATTTATGAATAAATAACAGCCGCTGCAGGTGTGTGTGTGTGTTGTGGGGTGCGGTAGTGTAGTGGTTAGTGCGCTGCACTACGAACCTAGCGACTTGGGTTCTATTCCTGCTCACGACCAACACCAGTGACGATTATCTGAACCGGTCCCGGGCCTCCCCTAGGTCGACTCAGCCTCAAATGAGTACCTGGTGCGGTGTGTAAACATTGCCACTAGGGAGACAAAGGCGGTCGGGCGTGGTGCTGGCCACCCACCCCCTCGTGTACCATTCCGGCCTTCATAGGTGCTCGCTAACAGCACTTGCCGCTACAGTCTGTTAAGGCTATATGGGGGATCTTTGTCTTTGTTGTGGGGTGCGGTAGTGTAGTGGTTAGTGCGCTGCACTACGAACCTAGCGACTTGGGTTCTATTCCTGCTCACGGCCAGCACCAGTGACGATTATAATCTTTTCAACAAATTTTATAACCTAAAATTCCTTCCAGAGTTGTTTGCATTGCTCGCAGGTGAAATGAGGTGCCCAGGGTTTGTCTTGATCCCCGACAGGCATGCTAAAACATGCCTTGTAGGCCTCACACATCTTAGCAGATGCTTCCACAGAGTACTTTTTCGCTCTTTGTCTTGATAAATTGGCCGCAGACATAGCAAAATGCGTCTGCCGGATGCTTGCAGCCTCTTGATGCCATCTCAGAAAAATGCAGATATGTATCCACTTAGGCAGCTGGAACGAAACTAAACTGGTGGGCTTAAGGCCCCTGTATTTATACTATTTATATTACTGGAAAGTTCTAGAATGTTCTGGAAGTTTCTCCAGGTTTACTCAGCACTGAATCTATCTGGAATGTTCTGGAAAATAGGTACATTTCTAAATATCACTGTCCTGGTCACAAAAGCAATGTTTGTGGGGAATAATAGCCATTTTAAGTACGTTTAAGGCATACGCAATTAGGAAATACACTTACTACCCAGGAACAAAAAAAATTGTTACACAGTGTTATCTGAACCGGTTATGGGCCTCCCCTAGGTCGACTCAGCCTCAAATGAATACTTAGGTGCGATGTATAAACATCGCCACTAGGGAGACACAGGCGCCACAGGCGCCCGGACGTGGTGTTGGTCACCCACCACCTCGTGTGCCGTGCCGGCCTTCATAGGTGCTCTCTAACAGCACTTTCCATAACAGTGTGTTAAGGCTATACGGGGGATATTTGCCTTTGTTGTGGAGAGCGGTAGTTGTGATGGTTAGCCCACTGCGCGATGAACCCCGCGACCCGACTTAGGTTCCCGTTCACGGCCAACACCAGTGACAATTTATCTGAACCGGTCTTGGGCCTCCCCTAGGATAACTCAGCCTTAAATGAGTACCCGGTGCCGTGTGTTAATATCGCCACTGGGGAGACAAAGGCGGTCGTGCGTAGTGCTGGCCAACCACCCCCTCGTGTGCCGTGCCAGCCGTCGTAGGTGGCTACTCGCTAACAGAACTTGCCCCAACAGTCAGCTACAGCCTACACGGGGGATCTTCGTCTTTGTGTCGGTGAGCGAGCCATTTTTGACATGCGTTTTTCTGGATTTTTTGTTGTTGTTATTCTGTCTCTCACTGTTCAAATAAACCTACCATTAAAATTATAGACTGATCATTTTTTTTGTCAGTGGGCAAACGTACAAAATCAGCAGGGGATCAAATACTTTTTTTTCCCTCACTGTAGCACCGACGGGTTCCATTCCAACTGAGCCCCGAACCCTCTCGGGACTGCCCCTTTATCCTGCTGGGCGTGGCCTGGCTCCGCCCTCGGCCACACCCCCCTTCTAGATCCTTCCAGAAGGCCCTGGCCGAGATCACGTGCCCCTCGAGCCCCCTTTCGGGCCCCCTTGCTCCCCTGCCCCGATCACGTGCCCACTCGGGTTCACACAGAGTATCACGTCCTCACTTGCTCTCTCTCTCTCTCCGACCCTCACCAGAACTATGCCCCCCTAGGGCCCGATTCCATGCCATAGCCACTCTGGTGCCAGAGAGAGACCCAAGAGGCACAGTTCCACTCCTGTGACAGTAGCTGGTGCTAAACGCCATAGTGACTCCATATAAGTCACTGCACTTCGATACTGGCAAAAAGTCCCAGGTTATAGCTGCTTTGTCTTTGTACTGTTCGCCAAAAGGCGATCTTTGATCTGACACTAGCGAGACTAGGCCACACAGAAGCCTGCTGTCTCTGGCGTAGGCCGATCAGTTTCAAAGACTACATCATATATTATATCAGAGCATGTTTGTTTGCATGTTCACTACAAGTCCCGCGTGTGGTTCATGCGGTACTTGATTCCTTGCAAAAGGTTCAATCTATTTGGTGTTTGAACATCTCAACACCTCTTTTATTGGCGGAAAAGGTAAAAAAAAACCCTATTCTCATCTTCTTTTTCATACTTTGATACTGCCAAAAAAGGTATCCCATGATACGAACTTAATCACAAACGCCGAAGCCGCAGGACAGCGTCGTCCGTTCAATTAACGGCAGAGGGTTTTTGTTCGCGAGCGTGTTGGGTTGGGTGGGGTGGGAATGCCCTCCGTCGTTTATAGAGGGGAGGGGTGGTGGGGTTCATCTCCCCCCCACCCCTCATGTTGTCAACCCCCCCCCTGCCCCCACCCTTGCGCTATCGACGTCAGTGGCACGAGATTAAATATCTGCTCCCATCTCTTGGTAGGTACGCGTTGCTAGGTTACCCGTTGGTAAGTACGCGTTGCTAGGCACCCGTTGGTATGTACGCGTTGCTAGGCACCCGTTGCTAGGTACGTGTTGCTAGGCACCCGTTGGTAGGTACGCGTTGCTAGGCACCCGTTGGTATGTACGCGTTGCTAGGCACCCGTTGGTATGTACGCGTTGCTAGGCACCCGTTGGTATGTACGCGTTGCAAGGCACCCGTTGGTATGCACGCGTTGCTAGGCACCCGTTGGTATGCACACGTTGCTAGGCACCCGTTGGTATGCACGCGTTGCTAGGCACCCGTTGGTATGCACGCGTTGCTAGGCACCCGTTGGTATGCACGCGTTGCTAGGCACCCGTTGGTATGCACGCGTTGCTAGGGACCCGTTGCTAGGTACGTGTTGCTAGGCACCCGTTGGTATGCACGCACTCTTTGCCGCTCTCTCTTGTGCTCTTTGCTTCGTCGTTCCCATTCCCCGGTCATTATTTCCCGATATGCACCGCGCCGTACCGTGCATGCCCACGGTGCTGCCGTCTTCCCGGGCCGTGTCGCTGCCGCATCGGTTTCATTTTTTGTTATTTGTTTGGCGGTTCTTCCGTGCCCTTTGCTTCGACAAACAGTTCGGGCAAAATGCATCTGCAGTCTCCCGCGAATTGGATTGAACGCGCTGCACGCAGTGCCGGATTAAGCTAGTGCGGGGCCTGTAGAATAATGTTATTAAGGGGCCCTGAATTTTTTGTTTTTTTAAACACAATTTTTTTTATCTTGACTTAAAGCTTTCGTGACTGCAGGAATTCATATTCTTTGGGGTTTTTAGGTAAAGTCACGTAGATAGGTTCAAAGAAAAAAAAATGATGACCGCTTGTGTTGCGATCGAAACGTCAAAATTTTTGTTGTTATTTTCTTGGAACCTATCTCCGTGACTTTACCGAAAGTCCCAAAGAATATATTTTTTTTTAACTGGCATAGTAAAGTGATTGTATTTTTTCATTTGCTATACAGCCAGATAATACGACAAACCTAGATTTGAAGCTTTCGTGACTGCAAGGATCCATACTCTTTGGTTCTATTCGGTAAAGTCACGTAGGTAAAAAATAAAACAACGCTGTCTTCGTGACAGCACGGTCCCTTCACCTGATGAAGGCCACTTGTGTTGTGGCCGAAACGTCGTGATTTTTGTTGTTTTATTTTTTTTACCTACGTGACTTTACCGAATAGAACCAAAGAATACGACAAACCGCCAACCTTAAACACCCAGTCGTTCGTAAACGTCGAAGGCGGTATAGTACTATAGTGATAGAGCAAGTGCAGAATCACTGAACCGGAACTCATAGCTTGAAAGTGCGGGGACCGTAGCTACATATGTAGCTACTTTTGCTGCGGGGATAATCCGGCACTGGCTGCACGTATATTCGGGAGCACCATCCGTGGAGTTTGACTTCTATATTGTGGCGTGGGTGGAGGCAGGGGTTCGCTTTGTCACTCACATTAGGAATCGCGGGTGTGTATAATGAATATTTTTTTTACATTTTTAACGACTGAAAATAAATTAATGAAGGCGTCCAGTTTTGGTGGGGCGTTGCCCACCCCGTGCCGCCCCCCCCCCCCGCAAAGTCCGCCCATGGCATTGCTGCTTCGTTATGTCTCATACGGGATGAAGATGATTAACTAACTGTTGTTGCCTTCGGTGGGGTGAGGGCAACGCGTTGGCTATGGCAGCAATTGGGAGGGCGCGCAGGGCGCACTGGGAGGGTGTGGGGGTCGGGCCGCCGTCCGAACCAAGTCTCCATCGCGAGTCTCCATCTCTGCGAGTGGCACGCTGATGAGATGATTGGTGACGATGATGGCACGCTGATGAGATGATTGATGACGATGATGGCACGCTGATGAGATGATTGGTGACGATGATGGCACGCTGATGAGATGATTGGTGACGATGATGGCACGCTGATGAGATGATTGATGACGATGATGGCATGCTGATGAGATGATTGGTGACGATGATGGCACGCTGATGAGATGATTGGTGACGATGATGGCACGCTGATGAGATAATTGATGACGATGATGGCACGCTGATGAGATGATTGGTGGCGATGATGGCACACTGATGAGATGATTGATGACGATGATGGCATGCTGATGAGATGATTGGTGGCGATGATGGCACGCTGATGAGATGATTGATGATGATGATGGCACGCTGATGAGATCATTGGTGACGATGATGGCACGCTGATGAGATGATTGGTGACGATGATGGCACGCTGATGAGATGATTGGTGACGATGATGGCACGCTGATGAGATAATTGATGACGATGATGGCACGCTGATGAGATGATTGGTGGCGATGATGGCACACTGATGAGATGATTGATGACGATGATGGCACGCTGATGAGATGATTGGTGGCGATGATGGCACGCTGATGAGATGATTGATGACGATGATGGCACGCTGATGAGATCATTGGTGACGATGATGGCACGCTGATGAGATGATTGATGACGATGATGGCACGCTGATGAGATAATTGGTGACGATGATGGCACGCTGATGAGATGATTGATGACGATGATGGCACGCTGATGAGATGATTGGTGACGATGATGGCACGCTGATGAGATGATTGGTGGCGATGATGGCACACTGATGAGATGATTGATGACGATGATGGCACGCTGATGAGATGATTGGTGACGATGATGGCACGCTGATGAGATGATTGGTGACGATGATGGCACGCTGAATGAGATGATTGGTGACGATGATGGCACGCTGATGAGATGATTGGTGACGATGATGGCACGCTGATGAGATGATTGGTGACGATGATGGCACGCTGATGAGATGATTGGTGACGATGATGGCACGCTGATGAAATGATTGGTGACGATGATGGCACGCTGATGAGATGATTGATGACGATGATGGCATGCTGATGAGATGATTGGTGGCGATGATGGCACGCTGATGAGATGATTGATGATGATGATGATGGCACGCTGATGAGATGATTGGTGACGATGATGGCACGCTGATGAGATAATTGATGACGATGATGGCACGCTGATGAGATGATTGGTGGCGATGATGGCACACTGATGAGATGATTGATGACGATGATGGCACGCTGATGAGATGATTTGTGGCGATGATGGCACGCTGATGAGATGATTGATGACGATGATGGCACGCTGATGAGATCATTGGTGACGATGATGGCACGCTGATGAGATGATTGATGACGATGATGGCACGCTGATGAGATAATTGGTGACGATGATGGCACGCTGATGAGATGATTGATGACGATGATGGCACGCTGATGAGATGATTGGTGACGATGATGGCACGCTGATGAGATGATTGGTGACGATGATGGCACGCTGATGAGATGATTGGTGACGATGATGGCACGCTGATGAGATGATTGGTGACGATGATGGCACGCTGATGAGATGATTGGTGACGATGATGGCACGCTGATGAGATGATTGGTGACGATGATACGACGCTGATGAGATGATTGGTGACGATGATGGCACGCTGATGAGACCATTGGTGACGATGATGGCACGCTGATGAGATGATTGATGACGATGATGGCACTCTGATGAGATGATTGATGACGATGATGGCACGCTGATGAGATGATTGATGACGATGATAACGATGATTACGCTTGGTTCTCGCGAAAGGATTTACATCCCCTTTCGATGTGGCTGTTTTTTTGTTGTGTGTGTCGTTAAAAATGAACCCGCGTCATTAGGGGGTTGGTTTGTGACGCTTTGTTTTTATATACTTATTATTACTATTAATAATTAATTTTAAAAAAATACCTGACCAATCCCACGAGATGGAATCCCGTCTCATTTGCACGCGTGTGGTGTGCGTGGTGTCGATTGACGAATAGTAATACGTAACGACACGTTCACACACGTTCACCATCTTCCATAAGTTTGTTGAACTTCTTTCGCACCGTACGTAGCCAGCCGTGCTAACCGGAGGTGCGTGGTGGCGGGGGGGAGGACAACAAACGACATTTTGGTGACAACCCAGGTCACGCTTGCAAATGAGACCCATAATCCTGGTCTCTTGAGTTCTCGCCTGGTTAAACTAAATCAACTTCAAATTAGAACAAAACGCTCAGCTTGACAACGTGTATAAAAATGGGAATTTTAAAGACCTCCATATCGGCGTTGTTGAATGTGTAACAAAGACATCGACAATGTATGAGACGTCCTTTCCCTGCTCACGACCAATAACAGTGGCGAATATTTCAACCGGCCCTGGGTCTCTGCTAGGTCGACTCAGCCCTTAAATGTGTATTTAAATATCAGCATTGGGGAGACAAAGGTGGCCGGGCGTGGTGCGGGTCACACCACCCCTCGTGTGTGCGTATCTTGCCGACCTTAATAGGAGCTCTCAAACAGCACTTGCTCTGAAGAGTCTGTTCCAGGCTACACGGGAGGAGGATCTTTGTCTTTGTTGAGAGAAAATCTCAGTGTGTGACTTGTGACGTAGTAGCCCCTATCTCAAACGTAAAAATCCCTCTCCTCTTATGATAAACGTTTAAAAAGTCTGTGCTGGAGTACTGGTACTTCCAGCACGAGTCGGAGCGACTTCCTACTCATCCACTGTGTGTTAGCCCTGCAGAGCCAGTGGTGGACATTCCACATTCTTGTGGTAGAGGGCGAGTCTATCTACGGGACAGCCAATGTTGACTTCCCTACCAGAGTGGTACTTATTTTGCTGTTCCCAGAAGGGAGGGACGATGATGGGCTGAGTCAACCCCGGGCCAGGAGTCAAACTCGTGAATTCCCCGATATCTGTAATGATGCTTCCGGACCTCGGTTTACTCTGGACTGCATCGCATAATCAATGATGGGTCTCAAGGGGCTCTCGCCTGGTTGAATGATGGACTTCAGCAGCAATGTAAAATCATTATTCCGAGGACAACGGCCGCGATATACAGGATCATTGTGACTGGTGGTGCCCACCTCCTCGATTGCTTGTCAAACGTTCCGGGAACAATGTAAGTTCCAGAGGTCCGTTCGTAAGTCGATTTGTTAGTAAGTCCAACTTGACGCCTGTCGATTTCAAACATGTTGTACGGGATGCACATTAAACACGGGAAATGGCTTTAAAAGTTGTGTAATCCGCTGTAGATTTCACTGGTTATTCATGTGCTGCAGATGTAGATGCCACAACTGCCATCTATTTCGCGGCTGTTGAACTTACGACTCTCGGTCCGAACAGGCAACTGGACATACGGACATATTTGTTCGTGTCTCTGAAAGTTCGGAAGTCGAATGTTGGTAAGTAGAGGAGTCCCTGTACTTGTGGGTCAGAGGCCACCGCTTGTTGGTTACGTGCAGTTAAGAACTTCCGAGTTCAGTTCCTGTACCCCGGGGGTGGCTCCAAACCCCGTGCGCCTTTCGTCACCTGCGATTCCAATTTAGATTCCCGTGTGTGTGTGTACGCTCGGGCACAATGTGAGTATTATCAGTGGCCATTGCCACGCCACCACCGAACCCACGCACCCAACCTACCGCCTCCGCCGCTCCTTTCAATTTATAAAATCCGAGTGAGATGAGAGAAGTTGTCTAGGCGAAGGTTGGGGGGGGGGGGTCTCGTGAGATCACAGAAACGCAGACGAACGCACAGAGACGAGCCGTGAGATGAGAGGAGGGCGACGGGAGACGAGATGGGGGGAGACGAGAGAGAGAGAGAGATGCGTTGGCGTGTTGCGTTTATTCGGATTTCAATTCCGTGCTGATATTCGGCTGCACCCCGAGTTTGTGTACGCGCGTTCCCCTTGAGCGGATTCGGGGGCTTTTTGCTGTACTCCATAATATAGGGGGTGTTTTTTTGGGGGGGTTAGATCGCATTAAATATGAACGTGTCATTAAACCCGCCACCATCCGACACAGCCAATTAGTAAGGGTTGTCATGTTAAACAAAACGTGCCGATTTAGTTACTCGTTCAGCACACACCGGCGTGTTAGAGCGTAAATCCACAACGCTCTTGCGTCTATGAAAAATAAGAATATGGTTTTACCCTGTCCGGCAACGAAAACAGAGGTGTTAAAATGTTCAAACACCAAATGAAAACCTTTTTGCGAGGAATCAAGTGTGCATCAACCACACGGAGTTGCGCTGAACACGCAAGCACGCTCTGATAAGATAAGCATCGTCTTTGAAACTGATTGGCCTACACCAGAGACAGCCTTCTCCATGGCCGAGTCACACAAATGTCAGACCTGAGAACGCCCAAGAGGCGAACAGTAAAGACAAAGCTCGTATCAGAGCATTTATAGTTCGGGGTAAGCAGTTCTGTCATGGGCCCTTTTGCAAAAGTTATCTACGTGGTGTGTGACTATCTTGACACCTGTTGTATTGACAGAAAGGGTAAAAACCTACTCTCAAACTTTCATTATTTTATACTGCCAATAGAAGGTGCCCGTGTGACTGCTGCGTCTGGTGGGGGCACTGCGTGGGTGCCTTGCTCGTCCGCACTCAACACACGCAGGTTTTGGGGAGAGAAAACAAATGTGCTCGTGCAGACCAACAACATCTGTCTCTTGAAAGGTGAGAGGGGGGCTTTGGAGGGTGGGGGCATGGGGGGTAGGGAGTGGGGGGGGTAGGGAGTGGGGGGTAGGGTGGGGGGGTAGGGAGTGGGGGGTAGGGTGGGGGGGGGGTAGGGTGGGGGGGGTAGGAAGTGGGGGGTAGGGAGTGGGGGGTAGGGAGTGGGGGGTAGGGTGGAGGGGTAGGGAGTGGGGGGTAGGGTGGGGGGTAGGGAGTGGGGGGTAGGGTGGGGGGGGGGGGGTAGGGAGTGGGGGGTAGGGTGGGGGGGGGGGTAGGGTGGGGGGGGGGTAGGAAGTGGGGGGTAGGGAGTGGGGGGTAGGGAGTGGGGGGTAGGGAGTGGGGGGTAGGGTGGGGGGGTAGGGAGTGGGGGGTAGGGAGTGGGGGGTAGGGTGGGGGGGTAGGGAGTGGGGGGTAGGGGTGGGGGGTAGGGAGTGGGGGGGTAGGGTGGGGGGGGGGGGGTAGGGAGTGGGGGTAGGGTGGGGGGGGGGGTAGGGTGGGGGGGGGGTAGGAAGTGGGGGGTAGGGAGTGGGGGGTAGGGAGTGGGGGGGTAGGGAGTGGGGGGGGTAGGGTGGGGGGGGTAGGGAGTGGGGGGGGTAGGGAGTGGGGGGTAGGGTGGGGGGGGGGTAGGGGCGGGGGGGGGGGGCTTTCCGGGGGAGAAGGGAGGAGGCTGAGAGAGCGCTGGGCGCATTCGGAGCCGGCTAAATGAGAGGAAATGGCTTTGTGGTCAATTAAGCGGGGGATTGTTTTTCAAAATTGACGACGGGGCTTGCAAGGAGGAGAAATGAGAAGAAATTATATGTTTTAACCCACTATCAGCACCACCACCACCACCATCATCAACACCATCACTACCACCACCATCACTACAACTGCCACCATCACCACCATCACCATCACCACCATCACCACCACCATCATCACCACCATCATCATCACCACCACCACCATCACCACCACCACCATCACCACCACCATCACCACCACCATCACCACCATCACCACCACCATCACCACCACCATCACCACCACCACCATCATCATCACCACCACCACCATCACCACCACCATCACCTCCACTGCTGCTGTACCCCCTTTTAACTGCGGCTGCTCCTCTCTCCTGGCGGCGGTGTTAGCGTGGTGACGGTTGGTGACGGTTGCTAAGGCGTTGACCATCGCCCCCCACCATCACCCTCACCCCCCCCCCCCTCGGCTGCCCTCTTGAGCCCACCAGGACAGTCTGATGAGCGCCGTGGCGCCGCGCTGAAACTGAACTCCCTCCCCCCATCCCTCCCCCCATCCCTCCCCCCTTCCCTCCCCCCTTCCCTCTCCCATCCCTCCCCCCATCCCTCGCCCCTTCCCTCCCCCCATCCCTCCCTCCTTCCCTCCCCCCATCCCTCCCCCCATCCCTCCCCCCTTCCCTCTCCCATCCCTCCCCCATCCCTCCCCCATCCCTCCCCACTTCCCTCCCCCCATCCCTCCCTCCTTCCCTCCCCCCATCCCTCCCCATCCTCCCCCTTCCCTCCCCCCATCCCTCCCCCCTTCCCTCTCCCATCCCTCCCCCCTTCCCTCCCCCCATCCCTCTCCCATCCCTCCCCCCATCCCTCCCCCCATCCCTCGCCCCTTCCCTCCCCCCATCCCTCCCTCCTTCCCTCCCCCCATCCCTCCCCCCTTCCCTCTCCCATCCTCCCCCCATCCCTCGCCCCTTCCCTCCCCCCATCCCTCCCTCCTTCCCTCCCCCCATCCCTCCCCCCATCCCTCCCCCCTTCCCTCTCCCATCCCTCCCCCCATCCCTCCCCATCCCTCCCCACTTCCCTCCCCCCATCCCTCCCTCCTTCCCTCCCCCATCCCTCCCCCATCCCTCCCCCCTTCCCTCCCCCCATCCCTCCCCCCTTCCCTCTCCCATCCCTCCCCCCTTCCCTCCCCCCATCCCTCTCCCATCCCTCCCCCCATCCCTCCCCCCATCCCTCGCCCCTTCCCTCCCCCATCCCTCCCTCCTTCCCTCCCCCCATCCCTCCCCCTTCCCTCTCCCATCCCTCCCCCCATCCCTCCCCCATCCCTCCCCACTTCCCTCCCCCCATCCCTCCCTCCTTCCCTCCCCCCATCCCTCCCCCATCCCTCCCCACTTCCCTCCCCACATCCCTCCCTCCTTCCCTCCCCCCATCCCTCCCCCCTTCCCTCCCCCCATCCCTCCCCCCATCCCTCCCCCCATTCCTCCCCACTTCCCTCCCCCCATCCCTCCCTCCTTCCCTCCCCCCATCCCTCCCCCATCCCTCCCCACTTCCCTCCCCCCATCCCTCCCCCTTCCCTCCCCCCATCCCTCCCCCTTCCCTCCCCCCATCCCTCCCCCCATCCCTCCCCACTTCCCTCCCCCCATCCCTCCCCCCTTCCCTCCCCCCATCCCTCCCCCTTCCCTCCCCCCATTCCTCTCCACTTCCCTCCCCCCATCCCTCCCCACTTCCCTCCCCCCATCCCTCCCCCCATCCCTCCCCCCTTCCCTCCCCCCATCCCTCCCCCCATCCCTCCCCCCTTCCCTCCCCCCATTCCTCCCCACTTCCCTCCCCCCATCCCTCCCTCCTTCTGCTGTCGTACGGCGGCTGATTTTGCAGATGCATCGCGTCGTTATCACGTTGTACGGTCCTGGCCTGCATGGCCACAGTCGCACGCGACAGGATCGTCTTTATTTGTTTATTTCCACGTGTGCATCATCAAGGTGTCCGCATCTACCGCTGCCATGCTTCGTGCAGCGGTAGATGCGATTTAGGGGTGGGCCGTGAGCTTCGTGGAAGATCAAACCCCAGGGATCTTCCGCGTTGGGCCTTTCTCGTGCGGTGTGAATCTCTCCCGATCGCGCAAGAGGCGAGAGATGGATCAGGGCAGTGTCCTCCACTAATTTTCAGAGGGGGGGGAGGGGGTGGGGCATTTTCGCCGATAAGACATCAGCAGTGTTAAGGGCCGCCACACGTTTGAAACCATGGGGGGGGGGGGGGGGGTGACAACAGAACGCTGATGATCGGGGGGACGTTTTCACATTTGGCCACCAGAGGTGAAGTTCCTGCCTGACCTCGGTGCTCATTTCTTGCTGAGTCAACCTCGGGGGTGACTCCGACTTGGACACTTGAGCACCGGAGATTGATATCAACACACGCGCGTGGCCCAGCGGACCTTGAGACGATGAACACTGGGACCAGAGGTGCAAGAGGCGCGCGTGGAGGATGCGATCGGGAGCGGCGAATGTCAAATTGGAGAGTGACGCCTGAACGGGGTCTTAGGGCCCTTCGCTCTTCCATCGACCCAGCCTGAAATGTGGAACTGCTGGTATGGGTGGGGGGGGATAATATCAGCACCTGGGAGACAAAGGAGGATGGGAGTGTTGCTGACCACACCGTCTCATTGTATGCCGCGCAGGCTTTAATACGATCCGGCTAACAGCACTTTCCCCAACAGTCTGTTACGCAAATGATGTATGATGCCCGTGAGACACTGTGCTTCCCGATGAGTACGGTTGGCTACGTGCTATATACATACATAGACTCATACAGAGACCCATAGACTCACACAGAGACCCATAGACTCACACAGAGACCCATAGACTCACACAGAGACCCATAGACTCACACAGAGACCCATAGACTCACACAGAGACCCATAGACTCACACAGAGGCCCATAGACTCACACAGAGACCCATAGACTCACACAGAGACCCATAGACTCACACAGAGACCCATAGACTCACACAGAGACGCATAGACTCCAACAGAGACCCATAGACTCACACAGAGACCCATACACTCGTACAGAGACCCAGACTCACACAGAGACCCATAGACTCACACAGAGACCCACAGACTCACACAGAGACCCATAGACTCACACAGAAACCCATAGACTCACACAGAAACCCATAGACTCACAGAGAAACCCATAGACTCACACAGAGACCCATAGACTCACACAGAGACCCATAGACTCACACAGAGACCAATAGACTCACACAGAGACCCATAGACTCACACAGAGACCCATAGACTCACACAGAGACCCATATACTCACACAGAGACCCATAGACTCACACAGAAACCCATAGACTCACACAGAAACCCATAGACTCACACAGAGACCCATAGACTCACACAGAGACCCATAGACTCACACAGAGACCCATAGACTCACACAGAGACCCATAGACTCACACAGGGACCCATAGACTCACACAGAGACCCATAGACTCACACAGAAACCCATAAACTCACAAAGAAACCCATAGACTCACACAGAGACCCATAGACTCACACAGAGACCCATAGACTCACACAGAGACCCATAGACTCACACAGAGACCCATAGACTCGAACAGAGACCCATAGACTCACACAGAGACCCATAGACTCACACAGAGACCCATAGACTCGCACAGAGAGCCATAGACTCACACAGAAACCCATAGACTCACACAGAGACCCATAGACTCGAAAAGAGACCCATAGACTCACACAGAGACCCATAGACTCACACAGAGACCCATAGACTCACACAGAGACCCATAGACTCACACAGAGACCCATAGACTCGAACAGAGACCCATAGACTCACACAGAGACCCATAGACACACACAGAGACCCATAGACTCGAACAGAGACCCATAGACTCATACAGAGACCCATAAACTCGAACAGAGACCCATAGACTCACACAGAGACCCATAGACTCGAACAGAGACCCATAGACTTACACAGAGACCCATAGACTCGAACAGAGACCCATAGACTCACACAGAGAACCACAGACTCACACAGAGACCCATAGACTCACACAGAGACTCATAGACTCACACAGAGACCCATAGACTCACACAGAGACACATAGACTCACACAGAGACCCATAGACTCACACAGAGACCCATAGACTCACACAGAGACCCATAGACTCACACAGAGACCCATAGACTCGAACAGAGACCCATAGACTCACACAGAGACCCATAGACTCACACAGAGACCCATAGACTCACACAGAGACCCATAGACTTACACAGAGACTCATAGACTCACACAGAGACCCATAGACTCGAACAGAGACCCATAGACTCACACAGAGACCCATAGACTCACACAGAGACCCATAGAGTCACACAGAGACCCATAGACTCACACAGAGACCCATAGACTCAAACAGAGACCCATAGACTCACACAGAGACCCATAGACTCGAACAGAGACCCATAGACTCACACAGAGACCCATAGATACACACAGAGACCCATAGACTCGAACAGAGACCCATAGACTCATACAGAGACCCATAGACTCGAACAGAGACCCATAGACTCACACAGAGACCCATAGACTCGAGCAGAGACCCATATACTTACACAGAGACCCATAGACTCGAACAGAAATCCATAGACTCACACAGAGACCCACAGACTCACACAGAGACCCATAGACTCACACAGAGACTCATAGACTCACACAGAGACCCATAGACTCACACAGAGACACATAGACTCACACAGAGACCCATAGACTCACACAGAGACCCATAGACTCACACAGAGACCCATAGACTCACACAGAGACACATAGACTCGAACAGAGACCCATAGACTCACACAGAGACCCATAGACTCACACAGAGACCCATAGACTCGAACAGAGACCCATAGACTCACACAGAGACCCATAGACTCACACAGAGACCCATAGACTCACACAGAGACCCATAGACTCACACAGAGACACATAGACTCGAACAGAGACCCATAGACTCACACAGAGACCCATAGACTCACACAGAGACCCATAGACTCGAACAGAGACCCATAGACTCACACAGAGACCCATAGACTCAGACAGAGACCCATAGTTTGTTGTCCGCCCGCACCACCGATTAGCGTGGTTGGCCACGTGGGGTGCGACAGAAGTTCAACGTACATACTAAGGCCGTAGCCATGGAGTCAAAATTGGGGGGGACCAAATCTTCCAGGGTGTCTGGGGGTCCCAACCCAACAAAATATCTACGTTTGAAAACTCATTTCCTGCCAAAAATATAAAAAAATTCACTAACACATGAGATGGACTTTTTATTTATTTTTAACAATAATGTTAAATAGTGTATTGTATGACATTGCTCTGTTTTTACCAATTCTTGTTTCATTGTATGTAATGGCAGAGATTAAGGATTAATAAAGTACAACCATAACCACAATCGTATAAACAGAAATCTATGCATTGATTTACATGAAGACAAGTCCAGATATTGTGGCCAAGGTTTAGCAAATTGTTATTTTTATTTACATAGCATAGCAATTTTTTTAAAGCAATATATTGAGGGGGGGGGGACATTTTGAGCATATTTGAATATTCGGGGGGATGTGTCCCCCCAATTTATATTATAATTACGGCCTTGGTACATACATACATATACACGTACGGAACACACACTCCTGCACACAACCCCCATGATCACCAAACCACTCGAGACGATGCCGCGAGACACTGCACCTTAGGGATAGCCTTGTGATGTGAGACCGGTGCGACTAGAGGACGTACCGAGTCACTATAGCACCTATGAAGGCCGGCACGGCACACGAGGGGGTCGGTGGCCAGCACCACGCCCGGTCGCCTTTGTCTCCCCAGTGCTGATATTTTAGACTTCGCACAAGGCACTCATATGAGGCTGAGTCGACTTAGGGGAGGCCCAGGAACGATTCAGATAATTGTCACTGGTGTTGGCCGTGAGCTCCCCCGCCTCCTCTCGGCGGCGGGGGAGCTTGGCACGAGGAGCCACCGGACAAACACGAGGGACGTCGCTCTTTAGCCACCGGACACATCTCAGTCCGGAGGCTTTTGCTAAAACGGTGCAGCGGCGGCGGTGGTGATGATGGTGGTGGTGGCGGTGGCAGTAGTGGTGGTGGTGGCGGTAGTGGTGTTGGTGGCGGCGGTGGTGGCGGCAGCGGTGGCAGTAGTGGTTGTGGTGGCAGTAGTGGTGGTGGTGGCGGTGGTGGCGGCAGTGGCAGTAGTGGTGGCGGTGGTGGCGGTGATGGTGGTGGTGGCGGTGGTGGTGGCGGCAGTGGCGATGGTGGTGGCGGCGATGGTGGTGGTGGCGGCGGTGGTGGCGGTGGTGGAGCCGAGTTAAGCAATTACCGCTCACGCGCTAATGCTCGCAATTTACGGTTTTACGCGAGCGACGGAGAGTCCTGCTCGATGCATTAATGGCGAAGGCAATTTATAATTTCTAAAAAAGAGTGTAATGATACACCCCGCAATCGGAATGGGAGCCAGAATTGGGGCTACGGTTTGGCATCCAATTATATTATTGCGAGAGTGTCGAACGGTAAATCTGTCCCGGGGATGCAGCGCTTGAGTACAATGCTTGTGCAAGTACACACGGACGCGTGTGATGAATGCCTACATGCACACATCCCCACGCCACGTCAATAAGGAGAGAGGAGGGGTCCTTTGTGACCATACTTCACCAAATGTGCTGGTTGTGGGGGGGGGGGGGGGGTTCCAAAAGTGTTTCGGATATCGCTCGCCACTGATGTTAGTCGTCATGGCAATGTAGAACTGGCTCCCGTCATGGCAATGTAGAATTTCCAATCCCCACATATGAGGAAAGACAAAGGTCGCCCGTATAACCTTAACAGACTGTTGGGGAAAATTATAGGTCTCTGTGTGAGCCTATGGGTCTCTGTGTGAGCCTATGGGTCTCTGTGTGAGTCTATGGGTCTCTGTGTGAGTCTATGGGTCTCTGTGTGAGCCTATGGGTCTCTGTGTGAATCTATGGGTCTCTGTGTGAGTCTATGGGTCTCTGTGTGAGTCTATGGGTCTCTGTGTGAGTCTATGGGTCTCTGTGTGAGTCTATGTATGTTGAACACCGTACGTAGCCAACCGTACTCATCGGGAAGCACAGTGTCTCACGGGCATCATACATCATTTGCGTAACAGACTGTTGGGGAAAGTGCTGTTAGCGGGATCGTATCAAGGCCTGCGCGGCAATATAACGGGACGGTGTGGTCAGCAACACTCCCATCCTCCTTTGTCTCCCAGGTGCTGATATTTACCCCCCGCCCATACCAGCAGTTCCACATTTCAGGCTGGGTCGACGGAAGAGCGAAGGGCCCTAAGACCCCGTTCAGGCGTCACTCTCCAATTTGACATTCGCCGCTCCCGATCGCATCCTCCACGCGCGCCTATTGCATCTCTGGTCCCAGTGTTCATCGTCTCAAGGTCCGCTGGGCCACGCGCGTGTGTTGATATCAATCTTCGATGCTCAAGTGTCCAAGTCGGAGTCATCCCCTAGGCTGACTCGGCCAGAAATGAGCACCGAGGTCAGGCAGGAACTCCCCACCCCCCCTCTAAGTAAGCCCAGCCAGAACTTCAGGAAGGTTGGGGGCACCCACGGTGGCGAGAGGTTAACTCCCTCGCCTGCTATATAGGAGGTCGTGGGTTCAATCCCGACCCCAACGCCTGCTTTATCCACAATAGAGGTTTTTTTTGGGTTAGATCGCGTAAATTTAAATGTGTCGTTAAACCCGCAACCACCCTACATAGCCAACTAGTAAGGTTTGTCACGTAAACAAAACATGCCAATTCGTTACTACGACAGCACACCGGCGCGCTATATATTTGGAGTTCGCGTGTTCCTCTCTCCACGCGGTTGCGTGGATTTTTCTCCGGTTCTTTTCCCCCTCGACATTTAGAATCAACACGCGTTGAGTGTAGTGCAGTGTGTTCTTCCTTCATGGTAAGGCCCGTGGGCCACTGACGGCCACTGGTGGCCTTTAGTTGTGGCCCCTGACATGCGCCCCCCCCCCCCCATCCCAACATCATCGTCATCATCGTCGTCGTGGAGGCCGGCGCACGTGGCCACCTCGTTCTTCCTTCCCTTTCGAGTGGCGTCACGGGGGTCTTCAGCGTCGGCCGCCGAGCAGCGTGGCGGGTACCCCGACTTGTGGCGAACGCAACTCGGCCGCTTTTAGACGTCGTACGTGCAACAGCAACAACAAAAACAACAACAATAAATAAGTAGTTTTTTTTTTTAAAAACACGCTTTAATGAAATGTACCGTACTTGTAATGGCAGAACACCACGACTACAGGAAGTGGCCGGAAAGCTTGCCATAACGTAAGGGGGCCGTGGTCAGTTACAGCCAACGTCAGTTGAGCGTGGACAATTAGACCCAAGCCGAAACATAACATATACAAAAGATTGTTTAAATTTGTATTTTTAAAATTTGTAATGATAGAATATAATATTGTCATGAGTATGACATAAGTATACCAAGTTTGCAGTCGATAGCACATTGGGAAGTGGGTTAAAATTTAGTTACAAGATTTGAGGATACAACAGAGTGAGTTAATAGAAAGCGTGTAAAAAACATTGTTTAAAATATATATTTTTAATGATAGAATATAGTATTGTCAGCTGTAAGACATATCTATACGAAGTTTACAGTCGATGCCACATTGGGAAGTGGGTTAAAATTGAGTTACAAGATTTGAGGATACAACAGACAGAGTGAGTTAAATAAAAACGTGTAAAAATAATAACAAAAAAAGAGGGCCAACTTTGTTGTGCTGTAACAATTTACGTTTTGAGGATTGATGAATCGCTGCTTTCATTTTGTGTCCTTTTGAAGGGTAGTCCGTACGGTTCCACACGCCGTTGAAGAAGTTTAAAACGTTTTAAATACACACACACACACAAAAATTGGCATCTTTCGCGTTTGAAAATTTTGGAGTGTAATTGGCCCCCACGTTAAATAAATATAATCATGAAGGCAAAGTAGATCTCTCTCGGGTGGAGTTTCGTGTCAGCCTGCTTGTGTTATGTAATTCCGGTGCATCTATGTGTAAGTTATATAAGGAAGCTGTAGAGAAAAACAGATCCGGCGTGTAACAGTAAACAACAGTGTGCGACGTTGTGCGTAACGGGTGGCGAGATGTTAACCACCTCGTCTGGTATGCAGGAGGTCGTGGGTTCGATTCCGACTGACGCCTGCTGCTGTTTATTTGGAGTTTGCGTGTTCTCTCTCTCTCTCTCTCCCCGTGGTCGTGTGGATTTTTCTCAGGCTCCTCCGGTTTGTTTTCCTTCCACATTTGGAATCAACATCACGCGTTTAGACTATTTGGCTGCTCTAAATGTCCACACGATAAGCCACTTCGTTGAGCTATCATTTGTGATAGTCAGATCGCTTCTGAAAACGAGCTATACAGCTCAGTAGGCCTTACCTGGTAAAATAAAAATTGTTTATTTTAGTTTAGGTGTTATACGTAGGCTTGATGCTACGCCGAATCCATTGTTCAGCTGTCCTTCGATGCTCCCATGGTAAATGCTTTACGCCTTTCAGCAACCCGCGCGCGCTCTTGGGGGAGGTTCATTTACGGCGCAAAATAATACTGAACAAAAAATGCGTTTCATTGTTTACACACCCCACCAGCCACTCGGCCTTCTGGCATTGATTATTTTTCGGCGGCATTAAGTTCAAGTACAGGGCAAAGTCCGTACCGTATTGGTTTTCCACATTCAGTGTTTCATCAGAGTTTAATTCACAGGTCGCCGAAACCCAAATTTCGGAGCCCAGGATCTCCACGGCGCTGACCCCACGCTCTGGCGCTGGCAGAGCGTGGGTGGGGGGGGGGGGTCTTGAACCGCCGAGGCCATCTGCCCACCCCCGCTTCTTTAATGTAATGCATTGTGGCTTCCGCAGATTTCCACCGCCCAGGGCAGTGGCCAGAGGTTGGTGCCGATGATGCGATGGCCACATTGCACGCGGAGAAGGGAGCACGACTACGCAGCGCTGTGACGGACGGTTTATTAGCCTGACAGGGGAACGTCCTTGGCTGGCGTTCGCTCCAGAACACGATATAGTTTACAAATTGGGTAACGCAGGAGCTGCCACGTCGGTGCAGTGGTCAGCAATACGGAGGTCGGCAGTTCGATTCCAGGTCCGCGCCCGACGCCTCTGGCCAGCTGGTTGTCATCACCCGGTTGTCATCACCCGGTTGTAATGAGGCTTGGTCGTTGTTGTAATCACCGGCGCAACGTCGCGGTAATCGAGTTGCAAATGTTGTGGTTTTACTCTCGAACACGCCGGTGTGCTTGAAATCGTGACTAATTGGCACGTTTTGTTTACGTGACAAACCCTTTACTAATTGGCCGTGTCGGGTGGTGGCGGGTTTAACGACACATTTGTATTTACGCGATCTAACCCCCCAAAAAAACATTGTTTTAATGGCCTCTGTCTACGAAGTCGTGTAACCGACTTGACTCCAAGTTAGTCGATGATCAGCAGGTTGCGCGTGGCGGGGAAAAGTGTGGGGCTATTCCAAGGCCGTAATTATAATAAATATTGGGGGGGGGGGTGACACACATCCCTCCCCCCCCAATATTAAAATTTGCTCAAAATGTCCCCCCCAATATATTGCTATAAAATATATTTCTGTTTATATTATTGTGGTTATGGCTGTACTTTATTAATCCCTAATCTCTGCCCTTACATACAATGCAACAAGAAAAGGTAAAATAGAAGAAAACAGAGCAATGTAATACAATACATTCTTAAACATTGTAAAAAAATAAATGAAAAGTCCATCCTATGTGTTCGTGAATTTTTGTAATATTTTACGTATGAAATTCGATTTCAAATTTAGATTTTTTTTTCTGGAGAGGGGACACCCCCTGGAAGATTTGGTCCCCCCCCCAATGTTGACTCCATGGCTTGCGGCCTTGGGCTACTCCCTCACCGCTTCCAACAACTCGGCTTCGCAACGTGGAAAAGTTGACCAAACACCTCCCAGGGTCGCCTCCAGTGGAGGTCCTCGGCCAGCAGTGGCGTGAGCCACCACGTTGCACAAAGACAAAGATCTCCCGCATAGCCTGTAACAGACTGTTGGGACAAGTGCTGTTAGCGAGTAGCGTCTATGAAGGCCGGTACGGCACACGAGGAGGTGGGTGGCCAGCACCATGCCCGGCCGCCGTTGTCTCCCAAGTGGCGATGTTTTTTTACACACCGCACCAGGTGCTCTTTTGAGACCGAGTCGGCCCAGGGGAGGCCCAGGACCGGTTCAGATAACCATCACCGGAATCGAACCCGGGTAGCCGGGTTTGTAGCGCAGCGCGCTAACCGCTACACCACCGCTCCCCAAAGTGTCACGACGGCTGCATCACCACCATCACTGCCTCCACGCGTGCCCTCAAGCTGTGGTGTGGTCCGGCCCGTCTGGCCTTGCGTCAGTGGGAGGCCCGCCACACAGTGCAGCGAGCGTCGAGGTCCTGCAGAAACGCAATGTTAGCGAGCATTCATGATTGAGAGCGAATCTTAAACGTTAGACGAGTACGTTGTCACGTAGATAAAATCCAAATTAATTAAATAATTAAATCACGACGTTTCGGAGGCAACACAAGCTTCCGTCTTGCCTCCGAAACGTCGTGATTTAATTATTTTCTTTTGTTTTATTTTATCTACGTGACTTTACCGAATAAAAGCAAAGAGTATGAATCCTTGCAGCCACGAAAGCTTCAAATCTAGAAGGAGTAAGTTGTCGTCGAATAATGTGGAGACACGAGAGAGAGAGAGAGGAGTGGGGTGGGGGGGGGGGGGTCTTATCAGTGTGGTTGGCATGGGCCCTGGTGAAAGGAATTCAATTAAGGGTGAGAGAGGGGGGGGCAGTCCCTGCCCATTAGGGGTGGGGGGGGGCCTGCCCAGCTCAATTCCGCCCCCCCCCCACTTTTTTGTAGCCCGCATCCAGGGCCCGGTCCGGCCTGCGAGTCCCAGGGCAGCTACGCCGCCTGTGAACTTTGTGGATGCACCGGTGGGCCTCGTGTGGCTGGGGCGTGGGAGCAGGGAGGATGTGTGGGGAGCAGATGAGTTGCTGTTGCTGCTGTTGCTGTTGTTGTTGTGCGGCTAGGCGAGGGCTCGACGAAGTGGCGTATCGTCGTGTGGAAATTTACAGCAGCCAAATAGTCTAAACGCGTGATGTTGGTTCTAAATGTCGGTGGGGGGGGGGACAAACCGGAGGAGCATGAGAAAAACCCACGCGACCACGGGGAGAGAGAGACACACGCAAACTCAAAATATACAGCAGCAGACTTCAGGGATCGAATCCACAACCTCCTGCACAACAGGCGAGGGTAGTTCACATCTCGCCACTGCGGCGGGATGTGGCTGTGATCACGACCGCCTAAGTGGTTCCTGGAGGGCTGATGCGCTAACGCCGCTCAGCACGCTCAATATGTGTCACCGAAGATGACGCTGGGGCAGATGTAAGGGGGGCGGTGGGCCCCCTACTCGCCACGTTTTTTTTCCATGCGCTTTTTATTTTCGTACAGTCACAATAAAAAAAAACTCGCAACGAAAGCAACTCCACATAGCACGTTGCTGTGCTCTGTTTCAGGGGAGCAGGGCAGGAAAACGGCGAGTGCCCCACCGTGCCATTTGTTAATCCAAGGATTTGGAGCGTGCATTGCTTGCGTCACCTATTTCAATTATTAATCGGCTTCATTATTTATAATCATTGGTATAATTATCCAGGGACTTGTATCGCAGATACGGAATTCAATTAGGTGTTTTTCTTTATATATATGCCGTATTATTTTTTTCTTCACCAAATAGAATTAACTTTAATTTCTGTTGCAGACCTTTGCACAAGCATAAACTTGATTTATTTTTCATAAGAAAATAACTTTGCGTACTTTAAACATCTTAATGTAACCCTTGCAAAGGAGGCAGTGTTGTATGCGTGGGTCTACTCCATCTCATGGTTAAATGAAGGGGAATCGACTGGCCGAATAAACCAAAAGGATCACACGACATCGCACATCGTCCGTGCCACAGACATCTCACTTGATTTAAGTCATCGGGCAAATTACATTTTTTTGCATTCGTTGTGCGGCACTAATATTACTCCGCAAATGTATATATGTAAAAAAAAAACCCATAATGTTAAATAATATAATTGATCGAAACATCATCTTGTTCGTAAGTGCTGCTCAGCCCACGTGAAAATTTTATGACTTTTCCAAGTGGCGTGATTTACGAGTCTGATCCGAGCTGGCTGCTCGCGCCAGCTGCGAGTGCGCGCTGCGTCGCACTGGGCTGGGTTGGCGCCCTCCAAATCTCACGTGTGCACCTAGCCTGGCACGAGCGGCGAATGTTTCGGTCGCTGCTGCTGCTGCTGCTGTTGTCGGCGAACGACGTCTCGACCCAATGTGCCGACTCCACCCGATACAGACACGACGCGCCTGTCCCGCGAGGACCAGCTAATACCCAACTTGCGCCATGGTGTTTAATTGGCGACACCAATGAAATTGGATTTTAATTGGCATCTGCACCACTGCCGACGGACTCCCCAGACGGAGGTGCGGGCGTAATGAGCGACTGGCACGGTGCCCGCGCCCGTACCGGTGCGTGCGAGCGTGACCACAGCAGCCTCAATGTGACCCCGCGTCCACGTTTCTCTGGGTTACGCGCGCAAGGGGGGGGGGTTCGAAGCCGGGGCATTGCGCGCCAGCCTCGTGGCATCGCACACGAAGACAAAGAAATGCCCCGTATAGCCTTTAACAGATTGCTGGGGCGAGTACTGTTCGCGCATGTGGCATGGGGGTGGGTGGCCAGCACCACGCCCGGCCGCCTTTGCCTCCCCGAATGGCGATGTTTACAGGTACTAATTTGAGGCCGAGTCGACCTAGGGGAGGCCCAGGACCGGTTCAGATAACCGTCACCGGTGTTGGCCGTGAGCGGGGATTGCACTCGGGTCGCCGGGTTCGTAGCGCAGCGTAGCGCTAACCGTTGCACTACCGCCAAATCGTCACTCCCATCCTCACCAACAACACCACCGCCGATCACAACATCCAGAGATGGCTCCACCAGCGCATGCCACGTGCTCTGAAGACAGAGCCATTGGCAGATGCGTCGCCTTCCTTCATAGCCCTTGCGCTATGCGGATGGTGCGAACACCAAACGCACCGGTTGGGTTTTATTTGATGAGTAGGTCGCAGGGGCTGAAGCCATCTAACCCCTTCATTACCGCTCCCCACACTGCACGCATCACACACACGCGCACCGAGGCGCGTTGCAGTCAGCGCGAATGATTATCCAACACTCTCACTAATCCACTCAGCCGCAGTCAGTCCCCTCCTTATCGCTCTTGCATCACCACTACTACTATCGTGGTTACGGTACTGTTGCCGTGAACTTCACCCGTTGATTCATTCACCCGTATTGAGGACTCGGCCTCCCAGACTGTTTTATCTCATTGTCCACACTGTAGGTCACGACGACACGCTCCCCTCCCTCGCTCACTCACTCACCCACTCAACTACTCACCCACCCATCCACTCGCTCACTCACCGCACTGCAGGTCACAACACTCCTCCTTCTGTTTCTTCCCTCGCACTGCTTCACTTTGGAACTCCATCTCGTCGCCTCTTTCCCCCACTCCGTATAATAACCTAGCTCTATTCCAGAAACACGACACGATCGCACTCCACGATAACTGGCGCCAAATTGTGCCACACGCCCTCCCGCATGGTCTTTTACTTACGATGACGTACGTACACGTACGTCATCGGAACGTACACGTACGTCATCGGAACGTACACGCACATCATCGGAACGTACGTCATCGTACACATACGTCAAATGATAGCTCAACGAAGTGGCTTATCACGTGGAAATTTAAAGCAGTCAAATAATCTAAACATTAAATAAATATTTCACCACTGGGCGGTCGCGATCACAGCCACATCTCGCATCGGTGGCGAGATGTTAACTACCTCGCCTGATATGCAGCAGGTTGTGACTTCGATCCCGATCTCGACACCTGTATATTTGGAGTTTGCATGTCTCTCTCCCCGTGGTGGCGTGGATTTTTCTCCGGGACCTCTAGTTTATCCCTCCACATTTAGAATGAACTTCACGCGTGGATAAATTCGCTACTATAAATCTACACACGATAAGCCACTTCGTTGAGCTATCATTTTGTGGCCAGTTCGCTTCTGCAAACGAGCTAGTGGGCCTTACCTGATATGATTGCTCTTAATTCAGTACTCATTGCATTGACGCCAGATCGATGATGGTACAGGCTGCATTGTCCTCCGGTGGGGATTTGAACTCTGAAGCTTGCAAACTCGCGAGGCTAAGGCATCCTAACCACAGCTTCGTCGTGCCGGAAAAAGATACGATTTCGTTTGTCGTCCGGTGCTTGGGTTGCGGTTGCAGCTGTGCTCTGTAGATCTCCCGGGTTTGATGGATTGCTGGGATTTTTTTCCTTTTTCTTCTTCTTCTTAGAGACACTTTACGTCCCCCGGCGCTGCTAAAGCATCTCCGAAGAGCACTCGGGCATCAATACGCATTATCGGGAAGTGGCCACTGCCTGATAGAATGCCGTGCCCCCATTGCTCTCCAGACGTCACCTGCGCCCCCCCCCCCTCCCCCCCTGATTGATCGCGCTGCGCCAGGGCCAGCGAATACATGAAGCTGCCCTGTTCTCGAGCCGAATTGAAGCTTCGAACCCGGGGGACGTAGCGGACGGAGCGGTTAGGAGATCTGAAAGTTCGTGCGTCGTAGAAATCAGTGCGCTTCCGCCCGCATGCGGCCACCAATTTGAGTGGCGCGGATGATTTGATTTTGTGTGCGTGGCGCACACTAACCGGCCCCTTTGTGTCGATCCACTGCTGGATGAGGCTCTCGCCGTGACGTTGCGGGTCTTGGAGGTTGTGTGGCCTTACTTGTGATTTATTTAGAACTGCTTGTTGATGTGTGTTTCGTTTGTTGTCCTTCCCGCGCACACTACCAATTAGCGTGGTTGGCTACGTACGGTTAGAAAGAAGTTCAACATACATGCACAGACTCACACAGAGACTCATAGTTTGTTGTCCTTCACCCGCACCCCGGATTAGCCGGGTTGGCTATGTATGAAGTTCAACATACTCTTTGGTTCTTTCGGTAAAGTCACGTAGGTATAAAATAAAATAAATCACGACGTTTCGGGCTGTTTTAAAACAGTCTGCCTCAGCAGCAGGCCGTGCTTTCCCACCTGATGACGGACGCTTGTGTTGCGCCCGAAACGTCGTGATGTATTTATTTTATACCTACGTGATAACTTTACCGAAATAACCAAAGAGTATGGATTCCTGCAGTCACGAAAACTTCAAATCAAGTTCAACATACATACTTCGCCGTGCTGATCGACGCGGGTTGGTATGGGGGGGGGGAGGTGATGAGGGTCAAATCTCACTCGCGACAGATGTCGGCCGTGTCGTCCAGGAATCGAGATCGGGCCACCATGCAGGTTTCATCTGCTTAGTGCTCTGAAGCGCCACGCCACCATGAACATTACTACACCTTGCTGTTTGCCAATCTCATTACACTAATGCATTACGAGTCATTCATTAGTCCAAGGCGATATATTTTACAAGTTTTATTTTCTAATAAATTTACTGCCATTGCTTCGACACGTGTTTAACATTTAACATGTAGTAGACTTCTTTCGCGACCAATATTATCCGTAAAAGACGGGGGGTGGTGGGGGAGTTTGGTTTAGGTCGCGTAAATATAAATGCGTCGTTAAATCCGCCACCACCCGACACAGCCAACGAGGCTGGTTATAATTAGCGGCAAAACGTTGTACTCGAATTGTAAACGTTGTGGATTTACTCTGCAACACACCGGTGCGTGCTAAACAAGTCACGAATTGGCACGTTTTGTTCACGTGACAAACCTTACGAATTGGCTGTATCGAGTGGTAGCGGATTTAACGATGCATTTGTCTTTACGCGATCTAACAACAACAAAAAACCTCTATTATGGATAATATTGGTCACGAAAGCCTACATGTTAAACTAACAATCCCAAATATACACCAGCAGGCGTCAGGGTCGGGATCGAACCCACGAACTCCTGTATACCAAGCGAGGTAGTTAACATCTCCTAGCCACCGTGGCGCCACAGGTCTCGTCCATGGGCCACCATTCCTGCTGCCAGCGACGCCGCGTCCTGCTCAAGGCGACTTCCGTACCGAGCGGTCAATACGAGGCGACGTTAAACGTTGTCGCTACCGCAGTGGTGGACCGGTTCACGCGTCTGCACTTGCGATGCGCAGGCGGGGGGCAAGGGGGGGGGTGGCGAGGGGGTCCAATCGCCTGGGCGCCGAGGTAGAAAAATGACGGTGCAGGTTCCCGCGGTCCCTCCGCGCCTCTGTCCACCCAGGAACGCAGCTACGGATTGCGACGCCACAGTCGGGCAGCCACTCGGTCGGTCGGTCGGTCAGTCGGTAGGTCGGTAGGTCGGTAGGTCGGTCGGTCAGTCGGTAGGTTGGCCATCCGTTCGGTCGGTCGGTCGGTCGGTAGGTCAATCGGTCGGTCGGTCGTTCGGTCGGTAGGTAGGTCGGTAGGTCGGTCGGTAGGCCGGTCGGTCGGTCAGTCGGTAGGTTGGCCATCCGTTCAGTCAGTCGGTCGGTCAGTTGGTCATCCGGTCGGTCGGTCAGTCGGTCAGTCGGTCGGTTCGCCTTCCGTTCGGTCGGTCAGTCAGTCGGTGGGTCAGCCAGTCAGTCGGTCGGTCGGTCATTGAGCACTGCCACCTCTGCCCAAGACGTCTGTTTGTCTGTTTGGCCATGCAGAGAGATGCATTAGAGAGCCATCCCCACGCCATAGCGGGGATGGCTCTCTAAACCCCCCCCCCCCCACCCCGTGGTCCTTCCGTCTGCAGTGACCTGCGCAAGAAATTGCAGGGCTTCATCTTTACTTTCGTTTAATTTGAGAAATAACCATATCTTTTGATACAACATAAATAAATGAAAACCCGCAGAATTGTGTTTAAAAAAAAAATGCAAGCGCTGAAAAATGCCCTCCCTGGCGAATGCCAGCTTTTCCAAAAAGTGAATGCGGCTGGGAACACCAAGACTAAATATTTAACAATCACGTTCAAAAGCAGGTCTTAATGACAGCATTAAGACGTCGCTACGGATCAGTGTCAAAAAATAAATATATATCTAAAACGATGACAAACCAATGTTTAAATTCGTCAACGCGGCTGGTTCTGCAAGGGGCCCCGCGTGGAGACGCCTCTGCTGTGGCGAAAGGCTGCCCGGCGTCGGCTCGCAGGGACCAGTGAATCGGAGGGCGCCGTTCCGACACGATTTCCCGGCGCGGCAGTTTAACCAACGGTGCAAGTTTCTTAAATCCCGGCACCGCATGCGAGTACGCCGCAGTTTTATTAGGAAGCCACTGGGATCTATGCACTTTTAAATCTATATTGAAAACTGTTTTTTTATATATATACTGCGTTTCCTGTTTCGTTTGTTGTCCTTCCCCTGCACCTCCGATTAGTACAGTTGGCTACGCACGGTGCGAAAGAAGTTCAACATACATACAGTTGGTCAATCGGCAGGTCGCGTAAAGCGTGGGTATTCCCACCTCTTCCAAGAAGGCTGGCCAGCTTGGAACGGGAGGCCAAATATTCCCACGGGAGGGGGGCCCTCTAGAGCTCCCGCTACCGGAGGCCTCTTCCGCCAGCAGTAGGTGCGACTGAGCAATCGCAGGGCTGCGCCTTTGCCCACAGCTACAGCAAGCTCCGGTCACCCTCGCAGCAGCGGCTGACCATCGAACAAAGGTGGTCACCGCATCGCGTGCTTTCAGGTGCCCTTCTGCGGCCGTCTGGAACGTTCTTCCTTTCGGTATTAGGAAGCCACTGGGAGCTCTGCACTTTTCAATAATCTAGAACGAAATCTTTTTTTCTTTAGAACTGATTTCCGTGTTTAGTTTGTTGGCTTTCCCCCACACCTCCGATTAGCACGGTTGGCTACGTACAGCGCAAAAAAAAATCAACATACAGTACGCAATCTAATATTATATTTATCGAGAGCGTCTTCACTCAAGGCGCTTGACGTAGTTACAAACGGTAACGGAATAACATG